>RXPK01002658.1:0-67471 GCA_004143645.1 Protaetia brevitarsis | reverse complement strand
GAAAGACTTGGAGGGAGATTAGTGTGTTTTTAAATACTGGAGGTATACTATGGCGTTAATTAAATAAAAAAAATATGTGAAACCCAGATAAAATGTTGATTATCGCCGTCTCGACCAAGTATAAGTCAACATTAATGGCGAAATAGCTAGGAAACAAATTCCTGCTGAAACTTTACAGCGAATTTCATCGTAAATCTAGTATCAAATTCAACTTCTCCTGAAGCGAATCACTTCGCTATTTCTTGCGAGTCCACTTCGAGCGAACCGCTCCTGCAGTGTCCATTTCTTCAGGTCAACGGTTGTCAAGACACACACAATAGAACTGCGCCGGAACTTTCACATCTTATACATATGTATGCGCGCATAGATAAAACCATCTAACCGGTTATTGCTGCGCGATTTTCCGCTTAGTATCATCTAGTGCTACAGACTTCTACAACCGCCAGCACCGCCATATCGAACGCTCGGCTTAACTTCCAAAGGTTAACTACATCTGAAAGCCGCCCCATCGAAGTTTCCGATAGGTATTTAAAGCATGCAACGCGGAAACTTACATATAATACAGAAGAAGCGGCGGGGAAGCGGAACAGAAACGAGGGATCGCATTCCTATCGAAATGAAACTTCCCCAACAGACCAGGCCGTTGATTTTGCATAGAAGGAATTTCCTCAGAAGAGAGACTCTGTGATGGTACTCGGCGATCGGGAAATTTGGGGAACGATGGAATTTTTTTTTTCCTTTCGTGAAATATGCTTGCTCTGAAGCGTGGCGATCGAAGGACAATAGAGTTCTACAAGATTAAAATGGAGAAAACGAAGGATTTTTTTAGTAAATTGAGTTTTGGAATTAGTTATATTACAATCAAAAAAGAAATACATACGGAATTATTACCGCAATATTGTGTTTGAAAAACATTTAAGGGAATTAAAACCTAATTAAGATATACATTGCGGTGGTCAGATCCATAGAGCACATAGATATTTCTGGTTTGGTGGACAAGGCACATAGCAACAACTGTAACTAACTTACAGATCAGATGCTTGCTGTTATGAATAACAGGACCAATGACGACTATTCCTATAGCAGCAATGGAATGCCTGGAGATCACCCTTCTCTTTGGTGATGATCACATCACAGATTGCAAGAGTATCAAGAACAGTAGATATTTAGAATAGTGACACAATAATATTGTTCATCATGTGGAAGGCAAACTTTTGGGACTGATATCTGACCACATGATGTCGACATATGTTTTTGTTAAAAATTTCGAGGTGGAAGTAATGGATCAAATAAGCTGAAATCAATCCAACCACAGGACAGGTTGCGAGAACTGATTTGACTTGCAGACGGACCAGAAACCGAAAACAGATAGGCAGGCGACATTGAGGGTACTGGCGGACCCTAAGATACAATCAAGGTTGGTTTGAGAATGTATTCGAGAGCTAAACTCACATTGCTGTTGATGCCTGAAGATTGGTCAATCGAGGGAAATGAAATAGCCGATGAGTTAGTAAGAAAGAGGTTATCGGCTTTATAGATTAGTAGGCCCAAAATTTGTTCTAGGAGTATCTAAAAACAACACGGCGTAAGAGCAGGTAAGGAGTTGAATCAAAGGGAAACACAAAGTAAGGCGAATTCTTGGAAATACCTTTATTACCAAAGAGGACCAAAAGGCCACCTACACAAAATTGAAATCAACTCCGGAGTACCCACTGCAGATTGTGTAATGGGATGACAGAGAAGGCTTACTAAATTGAGTGTAAACGTGAAGCTCTGAACGCAAGAAGACAGGCACAGAAAGCAGCTCAAGCAGCTGGTGGAACATCAAAATTTTACATTGAGGTGGGTGCCAGGTCACTCTGGGATCAGAGGTAACGAAATAGGTGACACTTTAGCAAGGAGCGCCAGCGAGCTACCGTTCTTAGGTCCAGAACCAACGTGTGGTAGTTCATACGGCAGCATCAAAACGTTTGTCAGATCTCACTTGCTGCTAGGCACTGCTCCTTTTAGAATGGACTCGACGCAAGACACTGCAAATCTCTAGGGTTTGATCCGAATGAGGAAACACTCCCTAAGGCAATCTTTATGAGCAGGGACAGATTGCAATTACCCACAGAATCTTAACTGTCCTAGTGACCCGGGAATTCTGAATGAAGTGTGTAGAAAATGTGTGTGGAGAAACTCCTGCTCACCTTCTTATCAACTGCCCGGCAGTGGATGGGGATAGACTTTGGAGGCGATCGATTGGAGGAATCCCAAAGCCGGTAAGTTAACTCTTAGCCAGTTTGCGAACTTTGTTGATAGATTGCAACCTGATCGAGAGGGTTAATATTGACATGGGGGCACAATAGGTCTTTCTGTTCTAGCCGGATTGTCTGTGCTGTTTTTTTCGGGTTATTCCCGCCCATGGAAAAGGAAAACCTGTACAGATCAATGCAGGGTACTAGGATTCTGGAATGGCTAGTATAATTTAATGGGTAAAAGAAATGGGAGGCTAATACAAAAAGCCAAGGAGCTGCGATGTTCAACATTGCAGCCATGCTAGATGACCTCCCTAATTAAAAAAAAATTAACTACAATTCTAACGAATTCTTCTTCTTCTTTGATCCTTAGCTGGCGGCTGGCAGAGGTTGCCCACGCAACCAGTACGCTGCTATAGGGCGCACAGATTTGGACTTGTAAATCTATGACGCCGCTCTCACAGCTTTCCGGTCCATGGCATGGTCCTGGCTTGATGAGGGCCGAGACGCCGTCTTCAAGTCTTCTTCCACTTGTTTTGTCCACGTTTTCTCGGCGCGTGCGTTGGTACTTTCCACTGGACGGGTACGCTGTGTCAGAGAAATCTTTGTGTATTCGGTTTGCGCCCATTCTGCAGACGTGGCAAAACCAAATCTGATCGATGCGATCACTTAACCGATGGCTAGTTGTTGTTGACAGGATCCGAATGATTTCGTTGATAATGCGATCGCGCAATGAAATCCCAGGAGCTGTCGCAGACATCGCATTTGCAGTACCTCAAGTTGTCCAAATCCGGTTTGAGCAGGGTGCATGTTTTCTGGTCCATAGAGGAGAATTGGCAAAATCAGCGTCCGAAGAGAGCGAATTTTGTCTTCATGGAGATATTAATCTTCTTCCACAGGCACCATTTGAGAGAGGCAAACGCCGCGGTCTGCCTGTCCATCTGCTGTGGATCTCTGCTGTGGAAGCCACTTTCTTCTCCTGAACAGTGACCCAAGGTATTTGAACTTCTGCACTTGTTCGAAGGTGGAAGATGGCCTGCGATCCATCCGTTGTCAGCAGCTTGATCTTGTCCACATTGATTTTCAAGCCGTATGATTGAGCGATGCGAGCAATATCATAAAGAGTGTCCGTTGCGTCGGCGTCGTTGTCTGTGAAGAAGGCGCTATCGTCGGCGAACATGAGGTCGGTCACTGAGTGATCGATGTCGAACTCCACATTAACAGTTATTTTGCAGTAGTCAAAATATTTCCCTTTTCTACATTTAATACGACTGTAAAACGTAAAAGTACAACTATGAGCGTCTCTCAACCCATAGAAACTTATCAACCCCTTCATTATTGCTACAGGAATCCCCCCAAGTTTCAGGATCGTAGTTTCCGCTTTCACCCCTAACCGCCGCACTCCTCCACGCGATACCTTGCGCAGCATTCCCCAACTCGCTCCAGTCACCCTTTTTAGCGAAAATATTTATGCGCTTCCCCCCTTCGCCCTGGGCGAGGGGAAGCGTCTTCTCCCAGCTTCTCTGGAAAACTGGGAAGTTAATTACATGGAAATTTCGCAGTTTATTACATGCAAGTATGTGGAGGGGAATTTCCAATTCAAACTAAGTAATGCGCGCGCGACGGCCGCCCTATCATCCCCCGGTCCGACGGGGCGCCCTTTCGCAAAGTATTCCTTAGGAGGCGGTGATCGCATAGTTCGGAATCTTCGGTGGGTTTTTAATGCGAATTACTGCTGTTCCGTTCGGGATGCGCGGTGCCGGCGAGGGATCGATTCCCCCCCCCCTCCTCCCCTCGGGGGTGAGTACGGTGTATGTACGCTGAAATTCGCTATTAAGGGGTGAGTTATTCGATACGCCGAGGGCTCTTTGATCTTGCTTCTCGTTGCTAATATTCCTCCTCTTAGAATTTGTTTCGAAGTTGGGGGAGGGGAAGGGGGGGGAATACCGTCTTCTATGCAGGTGAAAAGGGGGAGGTAGATTGTATCTTTAGCGTAGGGAATGGTTGTTTAAATTTGGAAGTTATAGAAGTAAATTTGCCAGTTCGAAAGTGCTCACATATTCAGTTTTTTTTCTTTTTCGATTACGTCAAAAAAAAAAAAGAACCTTCACTTAGAACGTTTCCCATCCCCAGTCATTTATTATAACTTCACCTCATCAAATTACCTTCCTCCGAAAACTAATCAGAAACTTCGGAACGTTATCAAAACGATACTATCATATATTCCCCCCAAATCTCCCCCCCCCCCTTCCTCCTTTCCCCATGTTAGTTTCTTCATGAAAGAATAATAACTTGATGTATCGCTATCGCCTCGGAATGCTATGGATGCATCCCTAAGCGGAGGCAGTTCCCGCAGGGCGGTTTACGAGTTCGTCGACGCCAATCTAACTTTTCCCCAAACTTAAATGGGGGCAGAGCGCGGTTGACTTCGGACAAGTAGGACTTGTTTATGGGCTTTCGTCGTCCGAGCTCGCCCGGTACATTGAAGGTATGGTACGTGTTTACGTTAGTTTTGGCGGTGAAACGTTCAACTGGGAAAGCGGGGGAAACTTGGTCAGTTAGTTGGAGAGGAGGGGGGGTGGGGTGACGGACAGTAACATAACGAAATACATTTCAGGTTCCTGTCGTTATTTTGATCGATCGACGGGTAACTTTGAATGTTGTGGTAGCCATGGAGGTGCGATCTGAGAGTATCACGGTTTAGATGCATATTTCTGTCAATTTTCGCTTTTTTTTTACTTCTCTGCAATCAGTGTTTTATATGTCCCTAATTATCTGAATATTGTGAAGATGGTATGAGAATAATTTTACTAGAAGCAAAGACAGGCAGCGCTCATGGTTTAGGGGAATAACATTAGAAACGCACTCGATTTTCAGCCGACTAGACGTCATCAGCGTTCCTTCAAGTGTTATATACAGTGTGCCCCAAAAAGTTTTACACAAATGGAGAAAAAGTTTATCTTACATTTCAAAAAAAAATATTCTTGATAAAAATGACTTGTAGATTCATAATTAAGTACAAAATTTTTAAAACATTGGCTGGAATAAAGGAAAAATCAAAATCATGATTTGGAGTGAGAGTAAAATACGTTCAAACTGTAGTGAAGAGCAAAACCCCGATAAAATTTCACAACTGTCAGATATGTAATAAATAAATTCAAAAGTTCTGGAAGTGTTGAAAATAAATTTATAAAGAAACATCAGGCATGGATTCGAAATGAAGATATTGAAACTGATGTGATGCTATCGGTCGTGGAAAATCCAAAATATTCACTTCGAAAAAGATCCAATTTATTAAATGTAAGTAAAAATACAGTTGCACGAATTTTAAAGTCAAATAAATTTAAACCATACAAATCCCAATTTACCCATACTTTAAAAGAAAGAGATGTTGAATGAAGGTTCGAATTTTGTGCTTGTATCCAAGGAGAATTGGAAGATAACAGATTTATGACACGACAATTACTGTCCTCTGACGAAGCAACGTTTACGTCTAATGGTACAGTAAGTTCGCAAAATTGTCGATTCCATGTCCAAAGCAGAGACCAATATTCCATTAAAACTAATGTATGGCGTGGCATTTACAAAAACAGAATTGTTAGACCATTCTTTTTTCGAAATAACATGAATGGAGAAAGATACCTACAATTTTTAAATAAACAGTTGTCTGACTTTCTTGATGAACTACCCTAAATGAACGAGGAAATATATGGTACCAACAGGATGGAGCACCATGTCACTATAACAGGACTATTCGGGGTTTTCTCCTCCACACTTTTAACGGTAAAGAGATCGGGAGGTACAACGGAGTTTTCCTTGGGCTCTCAAGGTCCCGGATATTATCCCTCTAGACTTTTTTTTGTGGGGCTACTTAAATGAAAAGGTATACCTTCAGAGACCATTTCAAGATGTTGATCATCTTGAAAGACTCATTAGACAAACATGTGAAGCTATAACTCCAGATGTGATTAGAAATGTCATACACGAATTTAATCAACGCACAATCACTTGTTTAGAAAGGGGCGGTGGATACGTTGAAGTTTCGTAGTATTTACGTAATTTCACATGTTGCCATTAAAATTTATTAGTTGCGTATTATTCATTGTTGATATATTGATAAGGAGGTTAATAATTATCTTGTAATTTTTATCTGGGAAAATCACAAATCTGCAAGTAGGCACGATTTTTTGCTACTTAATAACAATTTCAAGGAACATTTTACTCTCCACTACAGTTTGAACGTATTTTACTCTCACTCCAAATCATGATTTTGATTTTCCTTGTATTCCAGCCAATATTTTAAAAATTTTGTACTTAATTATGGATCTACAAGTCATGCAGAGCTTTTTATTAAGAATATTTTTTTTTTTTGTAAAATGTAAGATAAACTTTTTCTCCATTTGTATAAAACTTTTTAGGACACACTGTATATAGTCTGTCCGTAGAAATAACGATTTGATTAATGAGGGATTACCAGGGTGCCAGAAATTTATTCTTAATCTCACCAAAGCAATCTCCCTAAATAGAGAGTGGTCTTTAGTGATTTGATGTTCTAAATTCCCTTAAAAGTACGAAAAACGGTGAGAAATGCGTTGGGCACGTGGGTACACTAATCTATCACTGTAGAAGATCAATTCCCTACGTAGAAGTCAGCAAAGATATGTATTAAAATCGTGAAATTATGCGTAACCCGAACGAAGAACTTAAGAATTGAAGTCCAAAGATAGAAAAGTAATAAAAGACAAGAAATAACGTGAGCCGCCATTGCTAACCGTTGAGTATCCCGATAAAAATCCCTTGAATGAAAACGTAAAACGTCGAAATTGCGTTGAGAACGTGAAATCCTGCCTACAGCAGATGTGCTAGACACCAAACTCAAAACTAAAGCTTCTTCAAAGCCCAAAAGTTCAATATGAAACACTTACCGGGAAGATCCACGGTTCATATTCGCTCAAATCTAAAATGAATCAAGAAGTGCTAGCCGAATCCGTACGATAGAATGAGAGAGTACTACCACGATGAATCGGCAGTGACTTACCGAAAAATTACTGATATAAGGGATTGACCAACAAATGATGCGACTAGTATCGCTACAGAAAAAAGATATCCAAATGTTACATATTTATAATCTTTTACTCGTAAAGCACCCCAAATAATTTATGTGCCCTTCTGTATAATCTCTTAGTTAGTGTATGTCGAAACATGTAAAAATAATTTAGAATAAAAAAAAGAAAATGTCAATCAAAAACCTATAATTTTTGTGCCAAACATTTTAAAAGGTATCGTAACATCATTTTACACATTATTTTTTCGAGACGCATAAAATTGAGAATGCATATACTAATTAAGTTGCTAGGAGCTTCCCAAAAAGAAACTAGGTTACTATGTACTTTGAATATGTCCAAACTTGCCAGATCAACTGAAAATTTTCTCAAAAAACCTCGATGATAGTTCTGGTCTTTAGATTATATCTTTTAAATTTCACATTAAACAGCCTTAATTTCAGCGAATTTCTTTTTAGAACGTCACACAAAAGTGTGTATGATATTCTAGTGCCCATTTAACGTGTTTTCCCTCTGACCTGCAAAAAATGGATTTTTTATTATTTATTACTAACTTGCATTAAACCCTTGCCAACAATATTCTAAACCAAACAATGTGTCTAAAATTAGCCGAATGTGTAAAGGCCGAATAGTAACGGTAAACCGGTTTTTTTCAGGAGCTTTAATGATGATTAGGGGGAAGGTTTGGCTCCGTAGGGGTGTCCGATGTTACAATTTTTCCTTTCGCTTACCTCGAATTAGTTCTCCGCTAGCTCTCTTCGACAGGTTTTTATAACTCTATTTCCTTCTTTTACCTTGAGAGATGCTCCTGCGTCTTGTAGTTCCACTTTCGTGGGCACACGTAGTACACAGTATCACATGTTTTCTTTTTGAATTATATGTCAAATCTAACAATCATATATTTACTATTTGAATTGTATGTTAGATCCAAAAATAAAATTTTAATTGTTTTGTATAATAGTAAAATCCCATCCTTTTGTTTTTTTTTTGTATGGACTTTTGCAAACCGCTTTACCTCTCGATTCTCATTTTATCACCGTGGATTCCTGCTTATCTTGGGTGCATGACAGGGTAGGTAAACCTAAGCAGGTGGCGCCGAAATTTTATCCAACTGAACTCTTTGGGTCTGAGCGACTATCAACCCACTCCCTCGCCGACGAGCCGGCTGGCACCCTGCATCATTGCCGAATATCATCCCTCTTATTCGAAGATTTGTAAAGCGGAGGTGCACCACCTTTTCTATTCTTTTGAATTCTTTGCCTCGCAATTTTTCCTGGTACTCTGCCGTCGTTTTCGGTGCCAGGTAACACCAATAAGCAATTAATTGTTTAGGCAATATCTACCCCGAAAAAAAGAAAAAAAAATGTAATCCTTCAGTTGGTATATATGTCCAAATTGGTTAAATTAATCCGAAATTTTTCAGCAAATAGAATAGATTCTTTCTGGTCTTCAAAACTAAAACCAAGAACGCATCAGTTGTGCTCCAAACACGCTCAACTCGCATAAATCCCTTTTGGCACGTGTTTGAACGTTTTCAAAAGGATCCAAACGGCCCAATCTAACGGGTTATCCTCTTGCAGAAAATGCCTGCTTTAAATCACGCCAGACGAATTATTTCCCGTATATTTATATTTTCCGATATTCGATCGGTGCCCACGACGTTAACACTTTGTATCCGGGCATCTGCTACCTCGCCATCTAACGACGATACTAAAATACAACGGTCGTCGATCCGAAAACCGTTAAATTTTATTACGCTCTTATATCTCGCACTTGGCCCATTGCTCCGACGAGCTGGTATAGAAAAACAAAAGCAAACAGAAAAAAGTGCGATAGTAAAATATGGTGGGAATCAGAGTTATATGCGAGGCGATCCTATGCGCCGTATTTATACCGACCTTGTTGGCTTTATCGAAACGGTATAGCGATCGGAAAGAGAATACGTTGTATCAGAAATGGGAGGTTTGTTTTTCGAACATGTTACCGAATTGCATCATTTATTCGGGCGCTAGTATATGACAACGAGTGCATGCAGACGTTATTTGCACACGTCTCTGTGCATTCGGAACGTTACAAATAAAACGACAGCAGAGTACAAACTGGTGATACAGTGCATTAAATATGAGCCAAGCTTTGGTGATGTTTGCAGTGAACGTGCGTCTCTGTATTGTGGATGGTGGTTTCATGTTTGACGTATGGGACTTTGAATCCTTCTGTAACTGTAATTTCCTTAAGTTTTTACGTTTCATAAGCGTGAATATGAATATCACTTCACTAAATGAGTTTTCTTTACAGAAACAACAAAAATGGTTAGTCTAAAGTCATCAATTCTTTATAATAAATCAATAGAATTCAGTCATGAAGTCCTAGGAATGGTCCTTGACTTCAAATCAACCTGAAGTCAACATCTTCAAAAGATGGGGAATAAGTGCAAATATTCGTATAAGTTCGTAACATGTTCGTATTTCGGACGATAACTTCAATCATTGTATTGGTTCCGCCTGTGACGTATGCACCAGCCGCTCGGATTACAAATAATAGAAAAATCCATGAAGATTAAAGTCGCTATGATTTTATACCATACACAACACATAAGATCACTTAACGTTATAGTCTTGAATTAATGCCTCTCTATATACCGAAATTGATATGCTTTTGTGCCACTGGAGCAGCAAAAAGTTCAACAACCACCATGAAAGCAATGCTATAGCTACCCTTGATTGATTGATGTAACTGATAGTTACTAAGTACGAATCTGGTCTTCTTATTATCTCTTTAATACCACAGCCTGAGGGCTATTGTATTATTTTGTACTTATTGAATGTATTTCTTCACATAAACATCTTGTTCCCTTTTACTAAGGGTCAGTAAGTCATCGGGCTGATTGGTCCCAGCAATGGTAGTCCGTTCCAATGCAACGCATGCAAAAGCAACGTGATAGACTGTCTCATTCTGCTCGTTGGGTAAGTCCATCTTTAAACACGCCTATTCTATGTAGGTACTTCCTTAAATAACCGTGTTTTGTCAACAGGAACGTCACCATTCTAAACTACGCTCATTGTCAGTTGAGACCCAGTACATCCTAGTTGCTAGTTGCCTAGATAATTGCCACATCATCCGCTTGCTATATATCTACCCATCTACGCTGTTCCAGTAAATCTGATGTTTTCCCACGATTCACTCAGCCATTGCACCAGGTATCGCAGTTTACCCGGTTCTGGTCCTGTGAATATTATTTTAGGACCCTTGCTTGCATGTTCGTTGCCTGCTATACCCTGCTATGAGCCTGCACTCACACCAAAGTGACTTTGTTGTGTCTGACAAGGATTTTTAGGGTTTTCAAGCAATCCCAAGCTAGTTTTGAGGTTATCTCATTCTATCAAAGCCATCCTTATTGGATATTTATATCAAAGGAGAAGCAAGAATGGGGCCATACAGATTCAAATTTAATGGAGACTAGAGAACCTAAAATACTTCTGAGTATGTCAGAATAATAGCCGAAATACCAAATTCTAGCTTTAAAATGGAAAATGGCATCCTATGATAAATCCTTGAAGATTGCTTGAGTTTCGACTGATTGGTGAACTAAGCAGGAAGCAGAGTTTCTAATCCAAAACTGGTATGTATGTGAATGGGTCGAGAAGAGATACAGCATCTGGTACTGATATATATGCAAAAATTCACAAAGAATCACTAGAGCAATATACCACCTTATACCAAACTTGCACCCACTGAATATTGGAGAAGTAACCCCAGAGTTAACTGATTTTGTTGTTTTTTTTGACAGTTAAGTGGTCCTTAGAGGAGTAACACTTAATCAACAGTTGTAGAGTGCACGTAGGACCTAACAATTCTGACTAGACACAACAAAATTATTTTGGTGTGGATCTCAAGACACGTGAAATTGTAAATCAAGCAGCAAAAAGGAGCTCTTCAGCAATTTTTTCTACATATGAACTAGGTGTAGCAATAACTAGATCTACTATACATGATAAAACACCAGCGTTACTAGAACTGTGTTGACCTGCAGCCGCACAGCAAACGGATGATGAGGAAATTGTCCTCATACCTCACTACATATGTTATTTCTTAAGCGGATATAGCACATATTAGGACGCTAGCAATTCTCTTAAAAGAAAATTAATGTCGTAAAGTATCTATACAGAATTGGAATCTTTAAACTTGAATCTATGAAGGATGGAAAGTTACCTTTTCATATTATTTCAGAATGTGCCACATGGTGCTTACAGAGATTGACACTGCTAGGAGTAATAGTTTCACCTATAAATCTGCTGGAGAAAAATTTACTTCGCAATATAATGAGCTCTAGTTGAAAGGACTTATCTGTTGATGTAAAACTTACCAAGTACAGAATAATCTAATAAATCTGCTGAAGAAAGATTTACTTTCACAATATAATGAGTCTAGTTGAAGGGACTTAAGTACAGAATAAGAATCTAATAAACTTATTGGTGATAGTGTTAAGAAATGAATAAAACCTGATCTGTAATGGTATAGATTCAAAACCCCAAAAAAGAGTTCTAGGCAGGTA
Source organism: Protaetia brevitarsis (assembly GCA_004143645.1). Classification (NCBI taxonomy): domain Eukaryota; kingdom Metazoa; phylum Arthropoda; class Insecta; order Coleoptera; family Scarabaeidae; genus Protaetia; species Protaetia brevitarsis. Next base: position 55,616 of record RXPK01002658.1, on the reverse strand, counting down.
CTAGGCATATTTTACTTTATAAAAAGTAACACGATATATAACACATATATATAATCATAAGTGATTAGATACAATATTTTTAATCAATGATTTCTACAGTGCAATATCACAGTTTGCATTTTATCTATTCTACTAGCATTAACAAAACATTCAGATATATTTGAACAAAAGCATTTTCATGGCAAACGAAAATAAAACGCATCGCAATTCGTATAAAATGACACATCACCAGAAGAATGCCGACACTCTCAAGTGTATCCGACAGCCGTCTATTCCTTGACATTCAGTAGCAATCTGGGGACTTCCAAGCAGCGCAACTAGAAGAAAGAAAATGCAATTTCTGTAGTCAATACCCGTGTGAAAGTTGACGATCCTCCGAGAATTGCTTGGATTTGTGTATCGTGGATTCGACAAAGTGAAAGGCATTCTTAAAATTGCATATCGATCCTTCGGAAGGCAGCAACGAGGTGGCTGATTGAGCAGTGTGACGTCAGTAAGCTCATAGGAAAGTATGAATACACGTGCAAATAAATATGAGTGACTAAGAGTATATTGCGAAGTTGGGAGGGGACAGGTGTTTATCAAAGATAAATTTAGTGGCGAATGAAATTTGCGCATTTTATTTGGAAGATTATTTTGCTTAATTCCACTGCGGTGAGAGAAATAAAAAACGAACTGGTGCTTTTCCTAAGTTTGGAGAAATTGGTTAAATAATCTGCATATATCCTCATCCGATTTTGGTAAAATATTGAAGCAAATTGTTACGTTTTTTTTTCTTTCGCCTATCTTGTATTTTTCCTGATGTCGATATTATCGATTCCCACGCATCGATTCGATTTGGCGACTGAGCGTGTTCCTTTCATCTGTCCTATTCTGTGTTTATATCTTTTCGACGTTAGAGGGCAGCTCGATGTCCGTATTCTTATTTTATTCATCTGTCTTCTGATTGGTGGTGTGACGTATTGCTTGTTTCCATTTTCTGTCCCTTCTTGGTGGTTGTTTAGAGGCGTTCTCACGAGTAATACTTCCTATCTTCGGAATTTTAGGATATTTTCACACATTTGTGGATTTAATTGGAAGTTTACTGGAAATATTCATTGGCTGTATATTTGCTGGTGTTTGGTGTGGAATTTTTGTGAATATTACAGCAGATGTGTTTCCGATAATCGAGAAATAATTTGAGAACCCACGCCGATCTGCAACGCCATATCTGTTTTCTTCTTCTCTTCGTGTATAACATCGTTATTTAACGGTAAACAGATCTTGTTATTTCTTTTAAATCACTAACTTTGAGGTTTCTGTGTTTTTAGAGGTTCTTTTACCCCCCTTTTAATTTTAATTTTGGAATTTTCCCATCATTTATGTGAGATTTTGAACACCCACGTGCGGCTGAGGACTTCTGCGACCTTTTTAAGTCCATTCGGAGAATCCTACCTACCTCCTTTAGAAAGTCAGTGGACCATCTGCTTCGGGCATTACCAAGCCAGCCCAGAGGCTACGATCTGTTCGGATCGGAGAGGATCTCCATGGCCGAAACAGCAGATTGAGAACAAAAGCTAAGTTGCACGCTTTCTTGTTATTTGTAAATTTTGTCCGCGTTTAAAATTTTCATTAGTAAGTAACCAACACCGATCATTTCTTTTTTATTGCTTTATTCAACGATACAGTAAATTATTTGGTTATACAAGGATCGGAGGGTACTACCTATCACTAGTTCAGTAAAATAGTTTAACTTTAGTATTCATATATCTTTTCAGTTTCTTTTCACGAATTCAAAATATTTACTTAAAACATCAACCGATTGTATATTGGCCTATAATATACAGGGTGGTTTGTTCATCACAAGTATAATAAAGTCAAATATTTAGATTTATTTTAGAGTTTATTTTCTTGTAACTGTAAAACTTCTCTTAGAATTTAAAATTAACTCTTAGCCTAAGAATTTTCTTTATATATAACCTGTGTGAACTGATTGCGTTGGCCAAAGCGTTCGGTATTCGAATCTACCGAGGATTTTCTGTATAGTTTTACAATATTTCTTTCTTATTTTTATTGTCTTTATTAACATTTAACTGATATAGAGTATCATAGTTATTTTCTTTGAATTTTTATGTCAATAACACCAACTTTTTTTTTATAACAATTTTATAATAAAAGTTTAACTGTTTTATCAGTGAATTCGTTCTTTTTATTTTTTTGTGTATGAGTTTATTTGCAAACGTTTTACCCCCTCGAGTTTTAATTATCACACCTTGGATCCTGCTTATCAGGGGCATGACAGGGTAAGTAATCCTAAGCAGGTGGCGGCCGAAATTTATTAATCCATCTTGGGTTTGTATTTCGATCAACCACTCCTTCGCCAACGAGCCGGCTGGCACCCTGCATGATTGCCGAATATCCACCCACTTCTTCGAAGGTTTGTAAAACGGAGGTGCATCACCTTTTGTCTTTTTATTTTGAGTTCTTGCCTCGCGATTTTTCACGGTACTCGACCGTCACTTTCGGTGTCGGAAATTTAGGTAACAAAATCTTCTCTAAATGAAACATACACAATTACTATATTTTTCACAGAGATTATTTCCAACAGTTTTGGCAATAGAAAGCAAATGTATTACATTTAGAACAATTTTCTAAAGTTTTTTTTTATCAGTGATCACGTCCCACTCAGAAAAATGGCGATGCCTCCTAGCAGGCTGTTGTTTCTAGACAGGGGTGAAAGACCAAAATCCTCCCCCCACGCAAAAAGTTGTAGGAAGCAAAGTATTAAGTAACAAGAATATTGCGGCCGAAATCATCACTTCACTGCCCCCAGAGTTGAGGGAAAATTTAATTCGAGAGCACCTGTTTTTTGCGTACTGACCCCACGCAAATCCTATTAGCATTGTTTTCACATCTCCGATCCCGCTGCGGTGCCTGATTTGTTTGTTTAAGCGAGCGTAATGGGAGAGGTTTAACGTTGAAAAATAAAGTTGGTAACGCCGTCATTGTGTTCCAGTCTAGCGAAGCCTAAATTTATACGCGCCCAAAAGCTTCCCAATTCCCAACGGAAATAGTAGAAAAAACATATACACCGCTATTTTTTTCAATTTAGCCAAAACTCGGCGGCGAATTAAGTAAATGGTTTCTGGGGGGTCGGTAGCAACATTAAATTTAGTACAGCCGGCTAGGAACGGTGGCATAATAGAAACAATTTCGCTCAGGGGGCAACCATTCCGTTTCCTAGAGGACATTTATATTTGTCTAGGTGAAAAATTGCCTGAGCAGCAAAAGGCGCCTGCTACACCGGTGCCATACATATATCTCTAGACGTGGTACTACGTTAGTATTAGAGAGTTATTGTTGAAACGTAAAAGGGCACTGAGGAAAGAGCTTTTCATAATTGGTCTGTAATGGATTTGCTGGATACTAAAAGCTAGCGTTTACTCTTATACTTTACGTGGTGATTTGTTAAAAATCGAACCTTCATAAACTAAAACACATTATTGATTTCCCATTTCCTGGCCATTTAATGGATATTGCATTATGGTAGTAACTTTTTAAATTCGTGCTCGAAATAAGATATTTTGCTGTGATTAGAAATACATGCAGCGAAATAATATTATTTTACACCAAAAAAAAATGCGAGCTTCACAAAGCTTCCACTGTTTATTTCCAATATTAACCAAGATTAAAACGTTTTAAAATTTCTAATTGCTTTGCAATGTGATCTAAGGTAATTATACGAAAAATGTTAGCAGAGTGCATAATAAAAAATTAATAAAAACGAATAACAAGTTAGGTGTAAAGTTATGAGTATATAAATACATAGTCATGGAAGAACCTAATGAAAGCCAAAAAGACTGAATTAATAAATTATTGTCCCGTAAGAACTTTTGTTTATTTTTATGAATGTAAAAGGTATTTCTAGTATGTAGAGAGATACCATCGTAAGTAGTTGAAGCATCTATGATGATCTATTAAAACTTTGGTAATGGCGGGGTTAGAACCCCATACCAACAAACCGTATCTTAAACGCGACTCAATATTAGCTAGATTAACTATTCTTAATACATTCAAATGTATCATCTGTTTTAAATGACGAAGTTTATATATTGAAGATGAAATTCTGGAATTCAAATCTTCATTGTGAACATGCCATTTTAATCCGATGAAAAATGTAAGCTTAAAGTTTTAATGGTATTAACTGAACCAATGGTTTCCTTGCCAATAGTGGGAGCTAATTGGAACATTTCGCTCAGCCATTGCACCACGTATCGCAGTTTACCCGGTTCTGCTCCCCTGAATATTATTTTAGTATATTTTCTTGCAAGTTCGTTTCCTGCTATATACCCTTATGGCCCTGCACCCACACCAAAGTGACTTTGTTGTGTCTGGCCAGAAATTTAAAATTTGCAAGCAGTCCCAAGCTAGTTTCGACGTTATCTCATTCTATCAAAGCTTAACTGCAATTAACTGAACCAATGATTTCCTTGCCAATAGTGGGAGCTGGGAGCTAATTGGAACATAACACAAGTCGTTCGATTAAATCCTACATATTTCGTTTTAGTCGCGTTTAGACATAGCTTATTGGAATTGGTTTTTGTTTGTATATTATTATTAACGTCATCGTTTACCAATACAGTGCTATCATCCGCATATATCACCATTTTATCACCTTTCAAAAAACTGGCTGTGTCATTAATAAAAATCGAGAACAGCATCGGTGACAGGACAGCTCCCTGTGGCACACCAACTGTTACCGGTAATAAGCTAGAGGAGAAAATACATTTTTTCTTAGCCTTAGCTACAGAGATGCGTACTAATTGCATCCTTTTTTTTATTAGTCTAGAGTCAGTTTTTACCATTTTCTTTTCTATTTTATGCATTAACGTCATATTATTTAATTGTATGATTTGTTGTATATTCAGTTCTTGTGTTTTTGTATATATTTCTGGAGTTGGTATTCTTCTCTCCATGCTATAAAGTATTTTCAATATTTTATTTTGTTGTCTTTGTAATTTATTTAAGTTTTTGTTGCCTGTGTAGCTCCATATATTTATTAGGTAGTTTATGTTGGATGTGAATATAGAATGGTATATTGGTTTCCTCATATGTAACGGTAAAATGTTTCTTATACAGATAAGTTCTTCATTTGACAAATGTGTATACATGTATATAACAATTTGAAAAAGATGAAAAGTTAATATATATACAGTACATGTATACAGTCACGTCTTCGTGTCCGCTGTTGGCTTCCTGCTCTCTGTCCTCATCCAAGCTGCCTCGCCTCGGACTAGCGGTATCGAGAGCGATATTGTAGGTGTAGCAATCCGTCAAACTTTTCTGTTATATCTTGTGTTGCATTATCATGGTTTTTATTGTTTTTTGAAAATTGATGTGTGTCAAGTCTTTAATTTCTTTTGGTAGTTTGTTATATTGTTTAATGGTTTCATTATTTGGGGTTTTTATGAGTTTGTTGCTAGTAGTTTTTTCTTATATTGTGCGTGTGTATTTCTATATTTTTTATTAGAGGTATGAAACAAACCAATTCAACGCGGCACCCCTGATGATGATTAAAAGCGAAATAATTTATTTGTCTCTGACATACAGTATGATTGATTTTATGTGTCCAAGTATATAATTCATTGATTATGTTACCTAAATTTCCGGCACCGAAAGTGACGGTCGACTACCGTGAAAAATGAAACTCAAAATAAAAAGACAAAAGGTGATGCACTTCCGTTTTACAAACCTTCGAAGATGTGGGTGGATATTCGGCAATCATGCAGGGTGCCAGCCGGCTCGTCGGCGAGGGAGTGGGTTGATCGGAAAACAAACCCAAGATGGAGAATAAATTTCGGCGCCACCTGCTTAGGAATTACTTACCACTGTTCATCCCTGATAAGCAGAATTCAAGATTTTAAATAAAAGTTGAGGGGTTAAACGGTTTGCAAATAAAAAAAAAACTCATACATAAAAAAATAAAAGAATGGCTTCACAAAAAAACAGTTAAACTTTTATTAATAAAATGGTTAATAAAAAAAATGTTGGTATTATTGACAAAAAAATTCAAATAATAAATTTGTGATACTCTGTATAAGTAAACTTTAATAACGAGAAAGAAAATAAGAATGAAATATTGTAAAACTATAACAGAAAATCCTACGGTAGGATTCGAACACCGAGCGCTTTGGCCAACGCAATCAGTTTACACTCGTTGTATAAAGAAAATTCTTAGGCTAAAAGTTAATTTTAAATTTAAGAAAAGTTTTACAGTAAAAAAAAATAAACTATTAAAATAAAACTAAATATTTGTCTTGATTATACTAGTGGTGAATGAACCACCCTGTATATTACAGCCCGACATTTAATCGGTTGATGTTTTAAATATATTTTGAAGTCGTTAAAAAAAATGAAAAGCTATCTGAATATTAAAGTTAACTATTTTTCTGAACTAAATAATACCCTCCGATCCTTGGTATAACTTAAAAAATTACAGTACCGTTGAATAAAAAAAATAAAAAAGTGATCGGGGTTGGTTATTTAATAAAAACAATTTTTAAACGCAGACAAAATTTACAAATAAAAAAAAAGAAAACGTGCAAACTTAGCTTTTGTTCTCAAACAGCTAGTACGGCCTTGAAAATCCTCTCCGATCCGAATAGATCGTAGCCTCTGGGCTGACTTGGTAATGCCCGAAGCAGATGGTCCACTGACTTTCTAAATGAGGTAGGTAGGATTCTCCAAAGGGACTTAAAAAGGGTCGCAGAAGTCCTCATCCGCACGGGGTATTCAAAATCTCACATATAACGATGGGAAAATTGCCAAAATTAAAAAATAAAGGCGGTAAAAAAACCTCTAAAAACACAGAAACCTCAAAATTAGTGATTTAAAAGAAATAACAAGATCTGCTTACCGTTAAAATAACGAGGTTTTACAACAAATAGAAGAAATAGACAGAATGGCGTTGCAGAAGCGTGGTTCTCAAATTATATCCCGAAATTTATCGGACCCATCAGTCATGATATTCACAAAAATTCCACACCAAACACAAGCGAAGATACGGCCAATGATTAATTCAAGCAATCTTCCAATAAAATCCACAGATGTGTGAAAATATCCCAAAATTTCCAAAATAGGAAGATGTACTCGTAAGAACACGTCTGAACAACAACCAAGCATGGCCAGCAAGCCGGAAGGAAGCGGAAGCAAGAATACGTCATCCAAACAATCAGAAGACAGATAAATAAAATAAGAAAACAGACATAGACCTGCCCTCTAACGTCGAAAAGATGTAAACACAGAAAAGAATGGTCTAAATAGACGGTCGATTGGGCAAAACTAACAGATCGATCAATGCGTGGGTATCGATAATACCGGCAAAATGCATAACGAACAAACCTTGCGAACCTAGAAATGAAAACGTCATTTGTCAAAATGTGAATTGAAGGAAGTTACTAAAATTGAAAGAAATTAAACGAAAATCTAAGACCGTATTAAGTATGAGGAAATTATCGGTAAGTAAATGAAACTAAAAGATCTAAATTCTAGCTAAGTCGTACTAACATGGGGAAGAAAATAACATTTGAAAGTCAAAAATTAAACGATAATGTTTACGTTGAGGAATTACAAGACGTAGGAGCATCTCTGAAAGTGAAAGAAGGTAGAGGACGGACATAGAAGAAAACAGGGTTACAAAAGCTTGTCGAAAAGACTAGCGAAGAACTAATTCAGGGTAAGCGAAGTAAAAAAACCGTAACAATTAGTTAGAAAACATTTATTACGCAAAAACATCAGAAGATCGCGCCGTGTCAGCTCCGCGAGGCCACGACAGTACACAATCCGGTAAGAAGCGGAAAATTAACGTCGTGTCATACCCGAAGGGTACTACGATTTGTACCCTACAGGAATGGAGAAAACCATCATCGTGTCACACCCGAAAGGCGACTACCGACATATATTCAGGTCAGGGAAGGGGATCAGGTACCGGCGGAGTCTGCTATGCTATGTATAGTACGTAGAATAGCCAGCCTCGTGTGGTACCTTTTAGTGGAGCAGAGGGTTTAGGATTAATTGAAATTATTTATCTTTTCAAAAATAAAGTAATTCAAGGATTACAGTATATAATATCCATATAGGAATCTACCCATTCTCAAAACAATTGTCTAGAATTAATAAAATTTCGTGTAATGCGTAGTGAGTAGATATTTCATGTGTTATCACTCGTTTGTGTGATGAACTTTTCTTTATGTCAGTTGAATAAATTTCTATTTTCACAGTATATGCATTTATATTTAATTTCACCAAGACATTTTCCCGCTGAGTTCGAATACACAGCTCGCGCTAATCTTAGAATCTAATATCAACTTATTACGCCATCTTACGCATAAAAGGAGCGGCACTCAGTGCCGTTTACGAGCGCTTACGACTACTTTTACGCTGATTATAATCGAATCCAAACTGCCTCGAGGGCCTCTATAGACTAAGTCTTCCTCGACGGAGGAGTACTTCGCGTACGTTTCACCAATTAAGGAGCGGCATCAATCTATTTTCACGGCATATTTAGCGACTAAGTATCTCGATGTAAAACAATACCCAACTCGGGAGAGTGTTCGGGGCTTCCGACGAGGACTAGGGAGGGGAAAGGGGCGTGCGGGAGTAGGTCGTCGCGACCGAGGACGATTTACCGTCGTCGTGCAGTAGGCGACCTCATTAGCCGAGATTCGGTTGTTAGTAGCGACGACGGTTCTTTGTTTTCGCGAAGCGCGCCGCGTTCAGCCATCGATCGGATGCCTGCGTTCGGCGAGAGCTTGCACGCGAACGCGCCGGGAAAAACGGTGGAGAGGGGGAAGAAGACGGTGACGCGCTCCCGAATTTTTGCCGAAAAAAAAACCAGCGATACCACCCGCATTCTACCTACTATACGGTTCGTTCCGACGCCCACGGTATGAAACTTATACGAGCGGAAAATATGACTTAATTTCTGGAGTGGGGTGACGGGGTGCGAGACAACGGAGAGAGAATGTGCGTGCGGGTTTCCAGTTTCGAGTAAGTTTAGCGTCAAGTTGAGGAAAAAGCGTAATGAAGTGCCGCTACTGAGCGCTGAGGTGAACATTTGAAGTTCTCGCCGGAATATTTCAGATAAACGTTCCTCACTACAGTATGAACGGGACGGAAGAGGGAGAAGAGAAAATCAAGCTTAGTTCTTGTTGGAATTTCCGTCTCGTATTACTTTATTTATAGCTGCAATAAAAGGGGGAAAAGTTAGGTATGGTATTCCTGCTGGCAATGTCGGCATCTTGGTGATTGGAATCACGTGTGATGTACTGGTTATATACCCAATAGTAAGACAAATGGCCATCTGATTTGGTGGACAAAGACTGTGTGGAGGCAGGCGATTGTTGAACTTGCAAAAACACAGAAGCTAACTTGCCTGTGCCTCACTAGAGCTCATATCATCAATTTATCATATTATCATATTATCAACAGTTGCTGTGGATACACCCTCAATCTGCCTGGATAAATATCCTTGATATTTACATTAAGGGGGGTGGGGGGGGGGGCGGGAGGGTCAATAATGGCAGCATACAAAAGGAAATTTGGTGAAAACTGGAGAACCCACGATACTCCTGAGCTTGTCAGAATATGCCAAAAATCAGCCAAAATTATATCACTACCCTAGCATTGAAATGGGCAACCTTCAATGTTGGACTTTATAACGGGATTATAAATAATACCAATCGATCATTATTTATTTATCAGGATAATTATATCACTGTCAAAATCGATAACTTGATCTTCATTTGTTTTATCAAAGATTGCTTAATTTTGCATATTTCACAATTGTCTGCAATACTGGAATTATCTGGACTTGCCCCTTTTAAAACCAAACATAAGAAAATGTTAATATTACATGTTCTTAGTAGGGTTGCCACCCGTCTTCGTCTCGCGAGGATTGTCTCGTTTTGATATTGTGTCCTCTTGTCCTCCTTTGACAACAGAAATCCTCGCATAGGCTCATTGTGTGTTGGAAAATTAGAAAAAAAAGTTCATAACATTAGATTCGATTATGCCCACCACTAATTTTAGCCTGATATCTCTTTCTCCAAAGCCTATCCTCTTGCCAAACGCATATAAAAGGTTGCAACTCATTTCATAGTTCATAGTTACCAGAAAGGCCCATGGAGAGAAGAAGCATTCATTCATTCATTCATTCATTCATTCATTCATTCATTCATTCATTTATTAATTAAGTTAGGGTGAGCACCTAAAGTCCTGCCACTTGAGCTAGATGCTCATTGTGCCTATTGTCAATTGCGAGTGACAGTTCATGACAGTTATCGCAAAACGAAAAATAAAAAATGCCAGAACGCTATAAAATTTTCACTAAATGAGAAAAGTTGACTTTTGACAGACTTTTTAAAATAAAAATAAATATTTTTATTTACTGTTTATATGTTACTCGTTAATACTTATTCGTAATAAGCGCCTTAGAAAATCCTCATATACCGAGTTTCATGAATATAAGTGCAGTTTTATACTAAGTAGTCCGACATTTTGGATCCGCCATTTTTTTTCAAAAATAGCTTTCATATTGGCAATCAGCGACTTGAACCCCCCCCCCTACACCGAGTTTCATGAATATAAATGCAGTTTTATACTAAGTAGTCCGACATTTTGTATCCGCCATTTTTTTTCAAAAATAGCCTTCATATTGGTAATACGCGAGTTGGAAAACCCTCATATACCGAGTTTCGTGAATATAAATGCAGTTTTACATTAAGTAAGTTCGACATTTTGGATCCACCATTTTGTTTTTCCAAAAATTGTCTTCATATTGGTAATCAGCGACTTGAAAAACCCTCATATATCGAGTTTCATGAATATAAATGCAGCTTTGTGCTAAGTAGTCCGTCATTTTGGATTCGCCATTTTGTTTTTTCCAAAAATGGCCTTCATATTGGTAATAAGCATATACCGAGTTTCGCTAGAATCAAATGATAGCTTCATATTTTGCCCAGCTTTTCGGGATATGGGACCACTGTGCGTCGCATTACCCTAACAACCAGAAATATTACATAGATATTTTTAAAAATATATTTTATAAATATTTTTCGTGAGAGGTTTTTGAATATTTATATTTTTTTGTAAATATAGATAAAATATTCAATTAAAATATTTACTCCATATTTTAAAATTAATCTAAGCGCAATATTTTTTTCTAAAATATTTGTAAAATATTATTTAAATGAAAATTGAGATTTTTTATGCAATCTATTTAATTTGTCAAAATGAACTAAAATTGTTCTTAGTTATTTAGAATGTATAACGTCGATAACGAAAGTTGAAACATACATAGAGTTGTCTAAAAGGCAAGAACTTGTTTTTTTCACACTCACCATACAAGTTAATAATCAATAATTCTGGCATCTTTTAAGGCATACTGAAGGTTTATCAAATTAATCACTATTTTTTAATTGAAGTGTTCTAAATAAAAAACAAACGTATTTATTATCATTTTATTTGAATAAGCCAATAAAAATGAAAAATACTCATTTTTAAGTCTAGCTTTGGCTGGTGCCAGGTTAGAGGGAAAAAGTTTTGTTGTCTAGAGTCTAGAGGGAATTATTGGATAAAATATTATTATTGCATCAATAAAAATAAATTTAAATTTTTATTATTTTTGTATTTTGTTTTTTATTTGCTTTAGTAAAAATGAATCTGTCATTGTATCGGTACATTTATTTTAATTTAGTAAGTAATTTACTATAAAAAGTTAATAAGTTTGTATTTGCCGCCAAAAAAAGGGAATTGCAGTGTCAAAACCGGAATTTTTCGTGTCGGCGTCGGGAATTGCCGATCAAGGTATATACGAACACTGATGCCAATTGTATTAGATCATACCATGAATCGTACAACATTATCAACACCTACTAATACATTTGGAGCATTTACAATAATTGGAATATTTGAAAACATTCTACGTACAAACAATAAAACAACACAACGTATGCTAACCTCTATTTGATGTTATGACGCTTATCTACCGAGATGAATATCTTAAGCAAATCAACTAGCAATTTATCTGGTAGATGCAGTACATATATGATGCATAAAATTCCTACAATTATATTATTAAACGATTTCTGTACATAGTGATATTGAGCATTCCAATTATCTTATAAATGCCATGACATGTTTAAAGTTTTGCTTACCTAGTAGTCACCACAAAAACTAAAACACACCCCCCAACAATTAATTACACAGTTAACCCTAATCTGCCCTAATCGTATACTATTATAAACTATAACATGTAACGGACAAACGAATGAAAACGTTGATGATACGCACGTGTGCGTATGCATTCTGTGTACCTAATCCATGGACGCATAAACAATACTAAATCATATAACACCGGCACCGTAATGAATAGAGGTGTTGTGTTGACGTTCGCAACTTACAAATATTACAAATAATATAATACAAAACGCAGATATATTAATAGAAAAGTTACAGCGCTCAACTTAGATACTAATTAAATCATATTAGATATATATTATCTAATTTAATCTTTAAACTATCATTTTAAATAGGTACATACCTACTTAATATGTATGCATATTTTATCCATTTTATATTATTCGTCATACGCACCAAATGTACAAAAGCAAAAATTCAATCTTTTTTTTTTTATATGAAATAAATATTTACAGAAATACAAAGCAAAATATTCTTGCAGAATTATGAAAAATATATTGAGAAACATTTGCAATAAATATTATTAATGCCACATAACATATATATTTTTAAATGTTTTCCTAATATATTTTCTATAATATATTTTATGCATATTATATTAATATAACTAATATTCAAGAAAGATTTAATATTTTTTAAATATTTATAAAATATGAAATAAATATAGTTGGTCACTGGGGTAGAAGAATGCAATAAAGTTAGATCTATGTTTTTATTAAAACTGGTAGCTTCCTTTCCAATAATGCACGTTTATTAAAGACAAAATTGCACCCTTAATTTTAAAGAAGGTGTAACTAATAGGTTCATTATAAAGTTCTTTGCAGTCGATAATTTTCTTCCTAGTTAAAAGACTGGGCGCCACCCATTCCCTCAAAATGCCCCTCCTCCCCGTTTAAGAGAGGTTAACTACACATGACCGAGCGTGGGGGAAGATAAATTTCCCTTTTGATGTTGTTGCGCTTCGTAGAGTTCAGATCGCAGAAAGAACACTACGACGGTCGTCTTTACAACATCAAAGAGCACCTCTTACTAATTTTGACCTTCGGGTAATTACTTTCGCATGAATTGAGGAAAACTGAGGGGATCGAGGAGTAAGACGGTTTCGACGTGAACGATGCAAATATTTGTTGGATTTAAGATTTTTAATTCGACGCGATGCCTATTATTACATGTCGGAGCATCGCTTTAATATAATTTTTTTTTGCTGCTTTCCCCGCCTAAAGGAGGCGATTTATTAGCAGACATTCCTTTTAATAAAATCTCGTCCCACTCTCCGAGAGAGGATATTAATTTTTTATTTGTTGCAAAGGCGCCTGTGCCCCGTTAGAGCCCGTTCCAATTTCGCAATCATTTCTCGACGACTGTAAAGGGGGGGGGACGCGAAATTCTTTCAAGAGTTCACAAAGGGTGCGAAAAACTTTCTCCCTCCTTTGAGGTAATTACTTTTTAATATCGCCCGAAGAGACTGGTGTTGAATACTCATTAAAAAAAATCCCCTCTTTCATGCTAATTGCTTATTTACTGGCCGGCCTTTAATTATAACGATTCCTACGCGAATTCGTTCATTCTGGTCCCGAACTGGAGTCGATTCGACCCCATCGACAAAAAAAAAACAACTCAAACACAACCCTCGTCTTTCCAGTGATGTGCGCTGCGTCTCCTCCGGTCCCCTCTGGTCTTTGTACACGGTCCCCAGTATTCCGACTACGGGGAATATCGACCCCATCCCTCCTCGAAGGGTTTCTTTGTCGTGGTTTCCGTCCGGTCGTCGAAGTAAACCGCGAACTCTTACTTTACTCACGCTGATTACTTCCGCAACAACATACGCGGGTTTAGGTCAGGCGGTCAGCCTCGTATTGTTTGCACTCTTAACCTGAGGGGGAAAGAGTCATATGTTGAAGTTAATCTGGTAAACTTTTCTTTGATATTCTATCCCTTTTGTGCGATTGAATCTGTTTCGGGAAAAGTTTTGGGTGCTCTGTTTTGGTGGAGGTAAACGGAGAGAATATGTTCGATTTTATATGTATTTTGCAACAAATATATCGTTATAGTAAAATACTCTGGATGTCGGGCAACCCTTCTTACTTGGTGTTTGAAGCGGTTGTCTAACTTGCTTTCTTTTGTGTGTTACGCAAAATTGGCTTCGTTTATGCCAATTAAAAATGCTCAGAATTTGTAAACAAAACAAAATATACCTTTTAAAACGCTTCCACACAATCATGCCGTATTCGCAAAGATATATTATTTCTGTTCAAGATCTGTAACTACAGAATTTTTTGCGAAGAAATATTTTCTTGTGTTAACTTTAATGTTCCACCTTACACCACACGTTCTGTGTTGCCATTTAGATCACCTCCATCGATAAATAACGCACATAAAAATTCACTTATTATTAGTTGTGTCTTCATGAATAAGTCCCTTATTATATTTATTATTTCATTTTCATAATTTTTACTGTAAGAAAGATATAACTTCTTCACTAATACAGCTAGCGATATCATTGACAATCTCCCACCTTCAAATATTGATGCTATGGCATATTTAAAAAAACCTAAAAACGTTTCCTTTAATTTTGTACCCGTGAGTTACATACATGTAAGGTCCATTTTTGCTAACCTAAAGAATTCATCCAGCAGAGATGCATATAATATTAACACTAAAATTTTAAAGACCATAACAAATATTGTTATCTATCTTTCACTAAACTCATAATGAAAGTATTAAAAAGGAATTTACCAACGGCGCTTAAAATTTCCTCTGTAACTCCGATATTTAAAAAAGGTACTATTAATGATCCTAATAACTATCGCCCTATTTCTATTACACCTGTTTTTTCCAAAGTGTTTGAAAATGTACTAAAAGATCAAATAACAAATTACTTTGAACTGAATTCACTTTATAGTAAATGTCAATTTGGGTTTCGCAATAAGCTCTCGACGACTCTAGCTTTACAAAATCTAACCAACATTGTACTTGGAAATTTTGAGCTTAAAAAACATACATGTATTACTCTATATGATTTAACAAAAGCTTTTGATTGCGTAAATCATAAAATACTACTTGAAAAATTAAAACTTTATCACTTCTCTGCACCTTCCTTACAACTACTAGAATCGTTTTTATCAGACAGATCTCAATTTGTAAAATATAATAATAGTTCTTCCAATATTACAAATATCAAGCATGGTGTACCACAGGGATCCGTTCTTGGACCATGTCTGTTTTTAATTTACATCAATGACCTAGAGCATTGTGATATTAACACCGATTTTTTTCTATTTGCTGATGATACCGCAGCTACTAACTCTGACTTCTCAGAAGTGGGTCTCAGTGCCAGTACTGAGAACATGGATACTGATATAAATAATTGGTTTTTAGCCAATAAATTGTGTGTGAATCCAACCAAACTGCAGAGGCAGATACTGTCACTGAGACCAACTGGGAATCACCTAATTAAACCTGTAAGATTACTCGGTGTATTGTTGGATCCGAAGTTAACTTGGGAGAATCATATCGATGATCTGTGTACAAGACTCTCAAGCAAAATTTTCTTGATTAGAACTTTAAAGAATAAACTATCCCCTAATTATTTATTAACAGTATATTTTTCATTTTTTCATTCAGTTATGAGCTATGCCATTTTAGTTTGGGGTCATTCCAGTCACTTATTCAAAGTATTCAAATTGCAAAGAAGATGTATCAGATTGGTTGCAAATTTGGAATATAGAGCTGATTGCAGAGCAACTTTTATTAAACTTAAAGTTTTAACTACACCATGTGTTTATATCTTGAAATGTATCACTTTTATAAAAGATAATTTTGATAATTACACTCTTAATAGTGATTTCCATAATTACCCTACTAGATTTAACGAAAATATTAGATTACACCAACTAAGATTGAAAAGAAGTCAAAATAGCATCAATTATTTTGCCATCAAATTTTTCAATGTCATACCCAGCTCCATCAAAAAATTACCATTAATGTCTTTCAAAAATATTATGAAAAAATACTTAATTTCAAAAAGCTTTTATTCAGTTGAAGAATTTTTGAATAATAATTTTAGCGATATGATTTAATTTGATTTAAATTCATCTTTGTTACTATTAATATTTCTATTGTTTCATTCTTTTTTTTTCCGTGACGTATGTAAACACTTTGTGTACTAGCATTAATAAACTTTATTATTATTATTATTATTATTATTATTATTATTATTATTATTATTATTATTATTATTATTAATTTGCGTGGGATGTCATTTTAGAATAATACTGAACTGAACATCAGTTTATTTTTCTTATGAAGTAAATCGTATCTGAGTACAATGTTTAATGATAGGTGGATTGGAAGTAATGGACCTTGAGCTTAGCCGTCAAGGTTTCCTGATTTAACGCCCTTGGATTTTTATTTATGGGGACACAAAAAATCGCTGGTGTATTCGGTCAAAGTATAGACCAAAGTAGAACTGACTAACTAAAGCGTTTGATAGCATAGATCCCGAACAAATAAAACAGACTAGAATAATATGAGTTTACATCAAGATTCTAAAATTTTTGTAAGCGAATGAAGGTTCATTTCGTTTTTGATTATCTTGTATTCAATAAATTTCATTTTTTCACATTATATACCTGTTAAAAAAGTTTAAATGAGGTATTTTTTCTATGGCCTCGAAGGCAGACGGCTGTATCGTTAGCTACTCCTACAATTTAACGCCACATAATCAGTTACTTCCCAGTTCCACTAAAACGTTTTGATATAATACCTATATAGTGTTTAAATCTACATTTACCTGAATGATTTCTACAATATTCATACGACAATGGCGCTTATGCAAATTTTATATTAATAATAATAATAAACTTTATTTCCTTATCGATCTACATAGCATAACTTTGGTTTTGGTATTAATCATGATTTGAGGTGATAAATAGATTTTAAATTACAGAAATCCCGTCGCAAAAGATGGGACACATGCGCTCTGCCAACTATAGGCAACTCAACAACATACATTACTTCTTAGAGATCGGTATAACAACGCACTATATATATATTGTGCAGCAGCGGGCCAAGGATAGAACCTTGCGGTACTCCCCAATTAGAAATAAACACCGAACTCGACAGTTTACCGTTTACACTCACAGTCTGTACCCGATCACAAAGGTGATCCCCACATATCCCAACATCGACACAAGTAAACGATTTGATATAGTGTCGAAGACTTTGGAAAAATCAAGTAGGACCAATGTGGCTACTGAACCATCATCAATATTTCGAATAATGTCATCAGTCACGCGCAGTAATGCATTCACACAACTTCTACCTTTACGAAATCCAAATTGGTTTTCGCCTAAAATACTATTTACTTCAACGAATGACTGTAATTGTAGGCAAACTACACTTTTCAGAACCTTCGACAGCGCTGGCAATACACTAATTGGTCGTAAATCCGTCACTTCCACAGGATTAGTCCTTTTGTGCACTGGTGTCACAACAGCTGACTTCCACAATTTCGGTACCTTTCCCTTTAGAAGACATGTGTTTATAAGGTGTGTCACAACAGGTAAAATAACAGGGCACATTAACTTGATGTAACTCATTCTCAAACCGTCCATACCCATTGCATCACTCTTGATGGATGTTATGACACCAGATATATTACTATAATTAATAAGCATTAAATATTCTTAAACACAATTTTTATGGTGGGGAAGTGTCAACATATCTATCGCTGATCTTCGATGGCCGTCTGACTCATATGCTTACTTTAGATTTACTAGATTATTAGCTTGCTTTTTTTAATGTATTTTCACTATTAAATTGAATTGCATATTAAGCCAGTTAGGAGAATGCATATTTTTTAAGTTGTTAAATGTTTCTGTGGATAGTGGTTCTGGGTTCATCCCGTTGCTACCCTTAAGAAAGTAAGTCAATAAATATTCCCTTTCCTTCGAATGAAATGTTAAATAAGAACATGAAAAATAAAACAGTGTGCAAACTATGGAATTCTTAGAACTAACTTCTACTGTAAAATATCAAGGAGTATCATCTTTCTACTTGTTACAGCAACTAAATTGTTCAAAGGATGGATACATAATACATCTAAGGAATGATGGCAACATAGACATTTTTTAAATGAGCAAAGATTCGAATTTAACAGACTTGCCTAAAAAAACCGTTAGGATAATAAGTAGGAGTACTATTGACTATTGAAGTAAGAAATTTTGTGTTGGATATTACAACTTACAAAAAGTAGAAATCTCGGAAGGAGTGTTTGCAGATGACATCGTTATAGTTGCCGAAAACGAGACAGATTTGCAACACAATATCAATATATGATATAAAGAACTAGAACAAAATGGAATGAAGCTAAACATAAACAAAACAAAAGTGATGGCCATAGGAAATGAAAACATAGAACTTAAAATAGAGATTGACGGAGAGAATATACAAGTTAATACATTCAAATATCTAGGAGTAACACTAGACGAAAATGGAACACAAGAAGCAGAAATAAATGAAAGGGTTGAGAAAACAATGAATTTGTACTATACTATGCAAAATAAATTCATAAATAAAAAAGAAATATGAAAAACCAAAATTAAAGTATTTAAATCAATTATTAGACCCGTACTAACTTACGGCTGCGAATCATGGATACTAAATGAAAAACAAAAAAGTAAAATACAAGCAGCAGAAATGAAGTTCCTGAGAAGAGTTCGAGGAGTTACGAAGAGAGACAAAATCAGAAGCATAGATATAAGAAAAGAACTAAACATAAAATCGACTCTAGAATTTATAGAAGAAAAGCAGTTAGAATGGTGGGGACATCTATTGAGAATGGAAGCATCGAGGCCAGTAAGAAAGATATGGGAGGCGAGAATACAGAAAAATAGGAAGCCGGGAAGACCTAGGCAAACTTGGGACGATGTGATAGGAAAAATATTACAGAAAAGAAACAAAGAATGGGTAGAAGCGAGGAAGATAGCAGAAAATAGGAGAGAATGGAAGAAGTTCGTCCATGGTTGAAAAGAAAAGAAATACTCCTACACCTTAATTGAGGTAGAAGGAGTTATTGATTATATATTATATATATATATATATATATATACTATTGACGCATCACTTCAGTTTCTATGTGAATAATTTGTCAAGTGCCTTAGAGGAAAAATCTATCACTTTTACTAGTAGCTGATCGTTTTTATTAATGAAGGCAGTATTTTACTTTATCAACCTAATTAGCAATGATACTTTTTTTGAACAAAATTTAAATCAAGAGTTTTTGTGTTTGTCAAAGCCTCGTGCAGAGACACCATACGGAAAGCGAGAATGTAATCATAATGTAAGACGAATGTAATCGATATGAACTTTTTCGTTGGAAGAAATCATTTCTAATTTTACATGTAAATAACAATAATATTTCCAAATTAATGTCGAATCAAAAAGCCTTGATTAATTATTTTGTAATGATTGAATGGATAAGTAAAGAATATTTAGGTATTTTTTATTTGATAACGCTTCAGTAACGAGACCGTAATGTCAATATATTTTATTTATACTTTACAAATTCACGCACATAGACTTGAAAAAAACAACAATATCTGTGTATGTACTTACATGCATACTAACATATTTCCATGATAATTTCTGTAGTGGTATAAATACACAGTTAATTCGCATTCTAATTCTGTCAAACGCGTTCCCATTACATTCAACTTACATTACAATTACATTCACCCTCACCGTCTGGTGCGTCCGAGCCTTAAAATGTTTGTCGCTTTAACATCTACCACTATCAATTATGGAAAATAGGAATGCAAATAAAATTGTGCACTTATCTCCTAACTATACTGGTTGTAAATCTATCCATTTTGAAAGATTGAACTACGTTTGACAAGGAAACTTTAAGAAGATGGATATTCCAGATATTTGAACAAAATCTGAAATGTATAGCCTTAAAAAATATTCAGGATGATATGTCATATGAAAAACACCTGAGATATTTTTTATCTATCCTAACCTCTTCATATTTACCCGGAGGTATTTAACTTTGCAAGAAAACGCCCCTTTTATAAAAGTAGCGATCATTTATCCAGGTCTTAAAGTTAACATAAACGCCAAGGTACCTTATTTACGTTATTTATTTCTCGAAATTCTTTCCTCTCTCAAAGGCAACACCACACCAGGCGAAGATCTGTCGTCGAAACGCCCCGGGAATTATAAATATATTAACAGCGGAAAAAATACCCCCCTGAATAAATTATATAAACTCTCCGCTTTATTTTGAGAACCCATCCAGTTCCACGAGATGAAATATAAACAGCAGCTTTTCAGACAGACATCGGTCGGTCTCCGAACCTGTTTGGATGCTCGGGGGAGAGAACGCGGCTAGAGTGGGTGGGAAGGGTGAAGGGGGGGGGTTGGGGGGTAGGCGAAGAGTACGCAACAGCCGTACGACGGCGGAGAGATTTAATGGCGAAGTTGGAAAATAAGTAAACAAAATTATAAGGAAAATTGTATCCCAAGGCATCGAATGGAGAGGCACACGAGCGATGCGACCGGGAGGATTTGGAGGAAATAGTGGGGGAAGGGGGGAAGCGGCAACGCAGCAACAACGTATCGAAGAATGTCGGCAAATATTTAATTTCGAAATAGTTTAGACGGATTCCCTATATACCCTGAAGGGGGGGTACCTCCGACGTTTGGGAGGTGGGTGGAAGGGCAGGTTTCCTTTAATATTAATTGCACCGTTAGAAGAGGCACTAAAGATTGCGCAAACACCTGGATGGGGCAATAAAGGCGCTTACACTCTGCGTATGAACTCTGAATTTGTAAAAAAAAAGCGTATACCTGCAGCTGACATCAATCTATGAAATTGGCAAAGTGATTTGAGAATGACCAGTGAAGTGATTACGTTTACGAAGCTAGGGGATGTTTGGGCCCCTTTTGCTTTCCATTTTTTTCTTTTCCTTTTGAAACATCCAAGTTTTCCATTTTTGTGCTGAAGTTAGATCTTTCCAAACGTACTGCTGTGGTAGGCACCCCGTTTTTCGCAAGTGTATTTTTAGTTGCATAGATTTTGTCTTGTTTACTCCGGTCAGCCATTTATCAATGTTCCGAGAGGGTTTTCACAAATTTAGATTTATTTTATTTAATAATTAAGTTAATGAGTTTATTGTATGATTTATTTAATTAAGTGTTTAGTATTTTTAAATTAATTCCATTCATTTATTTGTCTTTTAAATGTTGGCGTCTTGTTTGTGCAACTGCGTTGTACGGTTTTAAGAGTGGGATTTTTGTAAGAAAAACGACTGTAGAATTTTGTCAGGCAGTTCCTTGGTTGACTCTTACGTGAGTGGATGTATTTTTAAATCCTTGCTGCCATTTTGTTAATTCATTTGATATAGAGATTTGATATCTGTGAATTTTCGTCCATCAAGGAATTCGCATTATAGTAATTGTTATTATATGACGTTAACGTTAAAAACATGTGTAACACTTAGGTAGATATTAGCATACATATGTTTTACCTTACCAAGGATCATCAGTGCTACTGGTCTAACCTAATGTATTATATCTTACGTATATATCTTCACGTTAATAATGAGATTTCCATCTTAAAATCTCATTCATTTATTCTTCCAATTGTTATTATATTGATATGTGCACATTATAGATATAAGATCATTTATTATTTTTGTTCAGGAAGATATTTTTTCAGTTTAATTTTTCTCATTATAGTTTTAAGAGTTAATTTTTCCGTTTTTCTATTTTGTTGTTTCGTTTTTAGTTATCAATCACCTCGGTTGGGTAAATAGAAGCATTGCTCTTGCATTTAGTTTTCATTTTTGTAAATTTCTAGTGTTTGTTCACGATTTCATTTTATTTTGTTGAAACCACGTGGATTGTATTGGTATATTTAGGGTTATCTTCTTGAACAAACTTATCTTTTGCTTTGTATAGGAAATAGCATTGTCCTATTGTAATTTAGAATCAAGTGCAGTTTTTAAATTTAGGCCAGAACCCTCAGTTCACGTTTTTTTTTTTCTACACAAATTGTAATTAACCCTTTTTGTATAATAAATTTTGATTGTTAATTATCTTCGTTGGGCTAAAAAGTTCTGTTCTTTTATTTTTAATTAAACCTTTTCAATTTTTGGGGTATTTAGGAAAGTCAGATTTCTTTCACTCACAATCTACTTTTTGTGGTTAGATTCATGTTTTAATTCGCGAGGGTAACTCTGAGATTAATTGTTTTTTTTTTGCGCCTTTTTAAAATTTTATGCGTTGAGCTAGTTAATTTTTATTTTTCTTTTTCCTTGTTAATTTCATTTTGTTTTTTCAATTCAGTCAGTACACAGCAGTACATATCTCTAGATACTTTTTAAAAGCAAGAGTTTTCCTACAAAGTGGTGGGGAATCAGAGTATTGCACTTACTCAATCTCCACCAGGCGATTATAACGGCAAATAGAATAACTACATGACTTCGGACGCAACATTCTAAAAGCTTTGCATAGAAAGTCTAAATTTACTTTACTTCCGTTTTCTTTTTTCGGATGTCTGCCTCGCTGCTTTAGGGAGCTAACGAAGCTGGTGCTTCTCACCAAGCCGTCTTATTCTATATAACAAGACAACCCTAGATCTCCAACTTCAAATGGACGACCGTGAGAACCGACCTAATGGGCATTGATGAGGACGTTGGACTGCATGGAGTAGCTTAAAGAACTGGAACAAGATTAAACCATTCCTGTAACAGTGGGAGCTGCTGAAGCTATTCAAGCTGTTTCTGTAAATTATTACAGGAATTATTTAAGCTGTTTCAGTTGTACCATAAGATTTTCAAGAGCTATTTAAGCGATTCTAGGAGTTGATTAAGTTTTTCCAGGAGATGCTGGAGCTGTCTCAGGAGCTGTTTAAACTGTTCCTGTAAAAGTTTAAAAAAATCTAACACCTCTGACGTTATCATCGCCCCTCCTCTGATGATACAGTAAGGACTAACCTTACAGTATCATGGAACTAAAATGGAAAAAATAAAAATACTTTATTTTTCATAATTGTACAGATTGCTCTTTGCATCTCGAAGGCTAACCTTGTATTGGCTTTGGGAGATACAAAAACAAGAGGACCAAAGTCTCCATTTTAGATCCGAAGCCGTTGGAAGAAAGTAGCCTTTTATAAAACAATCCTCCAATGGCCCTACAATCCTATTTTCTTTAAAGTGCAAGACATGAGAAGACTTTAGGTTTGCTAAGTCTCCCTCTTCAATTTTACATTTCCCACGTGCAGCGCTCAGATTCCTCATTGAATCTCGAACGCTAACTTGCTTTTGGTTTTGGGAGATACAAAAAACAGCAGAAAAAAAGTCTTCCTTTGTAGATCCAAACGGTTAGACCAAAGTAGCCTTTTATAAAACAGTGTCTCAACGCCCCTTCAATCCCATTTTCTTAAAAGTTTGCACTTTTAACATGAAAAAGCTCTAGATTCGGCAAGTTGCCTTTTTCAATTCTACATATTCCCACGTGAAGCGCCTTTAGTTGTATAGTGCTGCGAAATTCAAGAAGAAATGGATGTTTCATTCTGTTCCCCACAAAATCTACATTCGGTATTATCTGCTATTCCGGCTCATTACTTCAAGTTGCAGTGTACTGACAGGAATAGAGTGTAATTTCTTTTTTCTTACTTGGCTTGATGATTCTATAGATCTCTTTAAGTTGTAGGTGTTAGCTTGCCTTATTGCTTGAAGATTTTCCCAATATTTGGATCTTTTATGTTGCAGTTTATTTTTATTTTAAATCTGCACTGCAATGCGGAAGAACACTTCTACAATTATAAGATCGTCTTATACAGTATATTCAATATGGGTATATTAGGCTTTCACCAATCTCTTATTTATTTCCTTCCAATTTACTAAAAGCATCTTGCATAAAAATTTCTCCTAATTCTTAATCTGAAACTTTTTCCAATTTTCTCTTTTCTTTAGCTGTTTTTTGCCTTCTTAATTTCGTCTTTTCCTTCCAATTCTTCTTCTTAAAGTGTATCTGGGGCTGTTATAGTTTTTCCATCCTCTCAGCCACTCTTAAGGAATGTTCTTCTTTTTGGCCTCCAAAAAAGATTTGTTTATTCTGGAGGAACCCAGTACCCCAAAGTTGGAAGGAATTGATATATGCAATTGACTTATTGAAGTGAAACAATTTGATGCAGGAGTTCTTGGAAGAGGTGTGGAAGAAGGATCTAATACAGCCCCGCCAGGTTCTCTAGATGCAGATCTATGTTCCGAAGAAATGCTCAAAAGGGAAGAATTGGGACGATCAGCAATGGAAGTAATTCATAATCTAGTTAAATACTGCTACTAAACAGTGATATTTTTGAAATCCTAACCTTCCCTTGAAACCTTGCCCACCAACTCAATGGTAACCACTACAGTACAACCATGAGGATATTTTTTGTTCATATAATATGGAGAGAGTATATTATATTTGTTTGTAACATTCATAAAGAAAATATATTTGTTACCCTTAAATGTAGAAGAAACAACAAATGCAAAAAAAAATATGGAAAAGTTTAATCTGCTGAGCTTGAGAAGTTGCATTGGAGGCGTCAAAACACGTCATCTAATTATTACAGTTTTATAACAAGAACTATGTACTTTCATAGCTTGTCTCCTTACAACAGTACTACCAACATGAAAAAATAGTGCTTGCACTACAAATTGTATGAAAGCAGGAATTTTAACTCTGACCACACGTGACCTCACTATCTGCACCCTTCGATAAGCGACCGCATTTACATCTTAACCAATCCGGACATGGCAGTTAAATGCTTTTAGGGAGTTAATGGATTTCTATAATTCGCGAATTAAATGCACTTACGCCCAAATTAATCCCCACAATGGTTCGTGCACTATATTAGCGCTAATATACGCCGACAGATGGTGCGAATATTATTCACGGCAGGTGTAATTTAATTTCGAGTTGTTATCGCTCTGCGATATGACGAATAAGTGTTGCGAATGTCTATAACAGACACGAGGCCACATTATCAGTGTATACATGCACGTATTGTGTAGTGATTTGTATTAAATTGGATATGTTAATAGTTCTAGGTCGGGCGAATCCAATCGAGTTTCTGTCAAATTTGTCGTGCAGTAAAATATATGGAATCAGTTAGGTGTCCCACAGAATAAAGGGAACTGTATTTCCTACGTTGGAGAAAATGTATCCGATTATCATAGAATGCAATGTTATGGAACTTAACGATGCCTAAAAAGGTAGGAAATTATTGTTCTGAAAACTTTTTTCAGCAAATTTTTTACAGTTTTACAGATATTTGTGTTGCTGAGTGGAAACCCAAATAGAGCAATACACTAGAAAACCGTGCATTTTCCCATAACACACTCTTTGAAAAATGTGGATCAGTAAGGCTGGCCATTCACTGGGGAGCGTTCCACTTACCCACAAAATTTGCAATACCTTTCCAGTAGCTTTCTTTTTTTTGCCTGTTGAATAGGTATTGAGTTGAACAAACCATGAGAAATGGTATTAATAATTAACTGAATTTTTTGAATATATCTCGTTTTTTAAACGAATTTTTATTATTTTTTGCAAACTTCTTACCTCTTTTAAGTAATTCTATTTTTGATTTTTTTTAATCTGTTTAACAGTGTTTAACTTTTTTCACAAATTTTCTACCTTTTTTTGTATTATTATTTTATTTTTTCAGTTTTAATTAAACTTTCTCAAGTTTCTAATACTTTATCCCCTTTTTACTTTTTTTCCAATATTTTTTTTTAATTTTTTTCTAAATCTTCACCTCTTAGCAATTTTCATTTTTTTTAGCTTTTTTCAACGGTTTTTCAATTTTTTAATGTTTTTTTATTTTTCTTATTTTCTACTATATTTTTCATTTTTTCATATTTTACTTTAGTAACATTTTTTCCTATACTTTTTATGTATTTTTAGCAATTATTTAAGCTCTTAAGTGTTTTATATTTTTGTCCAATTGTTTTCACCTTTTGTATTTAAAAAAAAAAAATCGATCAATTATTTAACCTTTCTTAACATTTTTTCTTTTCCTTTTTGCTTGTTTTTTTTTATCATTTTCTTTCAATTATAATCCAAAATCTCCTTTACTATGGCTGTAGTTTCACGTTTCGAAAAGAACTTAGATTAATCAATTTTTTTAAATTTCCAACATTGTATAAAGCTTTAGGAGCCGCAATATTAATTGCAATTCCTAATACAAACACTAAAAAAACCAAGGGAGTTTACAACCATTAGAAATTTTTATAATATTGTAAAAAAATACTAGGCTTCAAGACCTTGTAATATTCCTTCTAATATATTTTTTATTAATTTCCAAAAAAAAAATAAATGTGCGCAAGTAATTGGTAGGTATAAATAAAGTGGGCAATATGCCTAAAATAAATATCTGAATCTAGACAACCCATAAGAGTACACTGACCACTTTCTTGTCATACTTCAGCGACTGCGTTTGAAAATGCAGGTGTGGATATTACAACATTAAAAAGGTATGGACGATGGAAGTCTGCTCAAGTACAGGTTGACAAATCGCTCGTGAGAGTTGCGCAGTGGCAAAAGGGGCGGAGCTAACGCAATTACACTCACATGTCGTCATACTCATCATAAACCAGCCATCGTATACGCTCCGCCCACACCAGTACAATGTGTGCAGAATAACTCACCACTGTCACGAGATTTTTGTTAAACTGTAACAAAGGGATATATAAAAAAATCTCTGCAAGATTGCATAAATGTGACAAATCAATTATTTTCTTCAATTTTCTTCTTCTATACACTGTAAAAATAGTTGCAGTAAAATTACATGTAAAATCGTTGGTAACAAAGTTGCCTACAATTTTACAGGTAAATTTGCTTCATAAGGTAAAATTTCTACCATCTAGTAAATTTCACATGCTGATGTGTTTTCAAAGATTGTACTGTAAAATTCGTATGTAATATTTATATGAACTCTATATTTACCGAACACTGAAGTAATTTTCATATGTATTTTTATAAAGAGAGCAAGCAACTTACCTAATTCTTTTATAGCACCTAATAGGTCATACTGAATCGCTCAACCAGGGATCAAGAATGAACACGCTTACGCGAAACCTACGATTGTTTGTGACGCACATGATATCACTGAGCCAATAATAAGTTCGACAAACGAATAGAAATACCTACGCGCACAGATAAATAATCCAATAACCAATCACATTGCCGCGTATGAATTTCGTATTTTCCATGATATCTATAGTTTTACCCGAAAATTCAAGTAAAAACAAATAAATATAAAAGATCCTCATATTTTTACAGCAAAATTAATAGTTCACTAGTAAAAGTACTTTTAAAGTGCACTAAATACCCCAAAAATGTCAATTTTACACTTTTAAGTAAATTTTGAGAGTAAATACAAAATTGTACATGTTTTTCCTGTATTTTCCTTTTGAATTTTTGTCACATCTTAAACTTACATGAAAAAGCTATAAATGTTACCGAAATTTCTTTTTCCATGTTAAATATCCTAGAAAAAAAACATGTAAAACAAAATTTACGATTTATTGTGGTAAATTCGCAACGTTATTACATGTAATATTCCTGATTTACCATGGCAAAATTACTGTAATTTTTTACAGTGTATAACCTGATAATGCGTTAAGGGACGAAACTGGTTAGAACTAGAATATTTCGGAAATATTATTTTTATTGACTGATACTATATTATTATATGTCTCCATGCGTTCCAAAAAGATGTAATAAGTGAGTTAATTAGTCAAGTGCCTTGTATAATATAAATCTTATTAATTATTCACAGTATTTTTCCTTTAAATTTATTATTATCAAGATTATTTACACATTTTCGCTCATAATAGGTTAAACCAACAAATTTATTTATTTGCTGACATGACACTGACATCTTCTTGGATTAACTCGAGAACGAAACAAGTTTGTATTCATCTCTTTCGTGGCTTTCAGCGGAAATAACATAATTTAATATGTCAAAAATCGGTATCTCTATACGTTTCCTTTACTTCTGCCGACGTGGCACCTCTTTCAACTACTCCGGACTGGCCCATACTGCGAATATAAACGTCCCTATTAAAACTGCCACGTCCTCGCCGCTCTAGCGTACGGTCGACTCCGCCTTATCTAGCGCCAACAGGTCAATATGAAAGTAGGTCAGGTGCCGCGAACCAACGGAGTTGGTTTTAAGATCCGCCCGACGTCTGGTCATTGGTTATTAGGCCACCCAATCCCGCAAATTATCATATCCGGCGATGTTTTCCTCGAACGGGCACGGCCCTACGTGAGAGCGCCGGCTTTTATGAATGGTAGTAGTATAACCTGTAGGATTTCGTGGGAGTGTGAGGTAGGTAGGTTTGCGAATAAGCGAAGGATACCTTTACCTCGCTGTTTGTATTTCAATAAGGCGATGTATGGTATTTATTTTCGGTCCTTGCCAACCGTATTGCTTCTCTATGTCCGTTTGCGTGGGGTCGTAATAGTGTGCGCGCTTTCGACAGAGGAAGTACCTGTTGAAAGGATTAAAAGAATTTTATGGACGCCGGTTAAAAATGAAGGATGTATTGCGTCCAGTGGAAGTTGCTATTTATTACCTTGGTCGTTAAATTGATTTTACCTCGTTTTGATTGGTTTTAGGAAGTTAGAAGAACAATAAAATTACTAAGAACTAGGTGTACTTCCATAAACTGAAATAAGCTTTCTCGATATTGACGACTAGAAGGCAATTGTTAAAATTAAATAGATTCAAATGTAAGTACTGCTGTGGACGAACACCTTTGAGCTCGCGAGAGTTTTTTTAAGCGGCACAGATGTTAATTTTGATCCCGATTTACCTTTTTCGATGTCGCGTAGAAATTCTCACAAACATTTTTATTTTGTAATTAAGTTTTTTTTTTATTGAATTGATTTGATTGTTTGATTAATTTTATGTAATTGTTCAGTTTTTATTAAATTCAGTCTGTTGTACATTTTGCATTTACCAGTAGTGTATATAGTTCATTGTAATATTCTAGTTTTTTCTTTGCGATTCGTGCGACTTTGTAGCACGCAGATGTTATTTTATATATTACCGTGTTTGGGCCTCTTTAAGGGAGTTCTTTGACGAGATGTCCGTGTAAGTAGATTGTTATTTGATTTTCATTGCTGTTTTTTGATTTTTCATTATTATATTAGAATTTTGTTCGGTTAAATTGAAATATATCTCTTGAGTCAGGGAACTCAGTTACATAATAAGAGTTGTTATAGTTTTTGTGCACAAATTTGTTATAAAATCTGTTATCATAATTTGTTCTAGAAGGGATTGTAAGTTTTAAGAGTTTTATTTTTTTTTCGTTGCTAGTTTTCTGATTTGATTTTATTTATTAATCACCTCGTGAAAGGTGAAACGAAAGCATTGTGCTTGTGTTTAAATTTCAATTTTGTAAATTTATTTGTTTTCCACGTTTAATATTAATTTTAATTGTTGTAACCTTGAGACCACGTGGATTATTTGAGAAGCAGAATTTTCTTCTAGAACAAATCTACCATTTTGTTTGTTAGAGGATTTTGAATTGTCCTTTGTAAATGTAAATTCAGGCAGGTTTTATTTTTGGCCAGGACTTTCAGTCGATGGTTTTGTTTTCCCTGCAATTTGTAATTAAATGTTTTTTTTTATGATATAATAAATTTTGATTACTTTCACCCACATTTTATTTTTATGATTAGTTCAATCCTGAAAATAACCTTAAGGTTATTAAGTTTTTTGCGCCCTTTTAAATTTTTATCCACTGAGCTAGTTGATTTAATTTTATTTTTTATTATCACTTTTCATATATGCTGGTACCATCAGTTCACAGCAGTACGTTGAGGCGAACAGTGTTTTTAAAGGGATGCATTTTGTTAATTCCATCAAACATAAAAAAAAAGTTTTTTCCCAGCAGTGTCCACTTTCCTCCCTCATTTGAGGAAGGAAAGTTGTACTTTTCCTCCCTAGGACGGAAAGTAAGTAACATTAACATGATGAAACTGTACATCTTATAATATGTGACATTATTGGTAGATGACATTAGTACATTCGATTCAGTCTGAGCCCATTTATGAGATAATTGCTAAATTATTAGAAATTAAATTTCAATTAAAGTATTATTAAACACTTTTAAAACGAGGCTAACTTGACAATTCTCAAAAAATATTTGACAGATTAAGCCTGCTATCTATCATGTCACTCACAAGTATGTCTTTATTATTTTTAGACATTTAGTTAAAATTGGACTGTCTGGGAAAAAATATTACTTAAACCACGCGAGGAAAATGCTATTGCAGGCCGTGGGCAATTACATACCTTGCCTTCAGCTCGGTTTGTAATATTTTCCTGGGGCCTGCAATGGAGCATTTTCCTCCCACATTACACAACACTGTTTGTGTTAAAAATTACACTTACACTTTCTATACATATAATTACAATAATTCTTCAGTTGCTTCCTGAGTGACATTTTTTTTTACCTTGTCAACTGTAAACACACCATTAGTACACCATGATACATTGATAGTTTCACTTCACCGTCCTAAGGGTATTTTTCATCTTACAGTTAAAATATAAAATATACATATATCCTTAAATTTAGTTAAAAAAAAAACACATTTACCGATGTTTTTATTGCTGTTTTAATTGTTATTGATGAAAAATCATAATTATAAAATTCACTTTGATATACCTAGACTTAAGGTTGAGTTGAGTTGTCAAATCGCAGTGGTACCAATTCACACAGATAAATTTGATTCTTTAAATCAAAGGAATATTTCTTTGCTCCTATTTAAAAGAATCATTTCTTTCAGTTAATATTAGATATTTCTTTTAGTCAACACGCATTTTTCATTGAAATAATACCATTTTCAATTGAAAGAAATTTCTATAAACTGAAGAAAATGGTTCTGGTTCTTTTTAACACCGAAGGAGGATGATATTTTTTATTTGTAAGTACTTTAATTTATAATATCAGGGAAACAGAATAGATTAAAAATGCGTTAAAAAGATAAATTGAATAAAATGAATGAATTTTCATAAATAATTGATTTGTTTATAATGTCGAATTCATCACCCAACATTTAAATTTAATCATACTCAAATTTAAATCCTTTTAATTGTTGTAAAAAAAAACCAAAAAATCTATTCCGTAATCAATTAAAATTATTGGTATTTCCTGTTAGCTTTTCCGTAATGTTACAAAAAGAAAATTATCATTGACCAAAATGTTGCATTATCTTTTTTTTCTAAACTGTTAACAAAAATTCGTTATTTAAAACATTACTGATCTGCCCTACCTTCCTCTGTTATATAGCAAAAAATAAACAGACAAATATGTAACGCCCTCACCCCCTTCCCGTGTAAAAAAAAAAACTTTATCGTGTAAAGCATTTCTAATCCTCCGCCCGTCTCCCTGTTGTGAAATGATTAATTTAATCATAAGGAAAAATCATTATCCTTTGTTCTCAACTTTTCAAAATAAATAGCATTTTTAATGTGTCCCACCTCCCACCGCTGTAAAAATAAACAAAGAAAAATAATTTAAACATCCGAATTATTTTTAATCCTGCGCCCTTTTCGGTATTGTTATATAAAAAATAACAATTTAAACACAAATAAAAAAAAATTATCGTCCTTTATTTTCTCTGTAAAAATAAAATATATACACATACAAATAGATTTCATCATTTAAAACATTCTAAATCCACTTTCTTCTGTGTAACAAAAATGCATAGACAAAAACGTTCGCCTCTTTCCTAGTGCAATAAAAAAATAATAATAATAATAAATAAAAAACCTAAGAAAACTGGAATTTCAATTAGACCCCTCCCCAAATTCCTCTCTAGATTGTAAAATAAATACATGTACAAAAAAGTCGTCTCCCTTCCAGTATTAAAAAGAATTACCTAATCATAAAAATAAAATCTTTTTCTTCTACGGTGTTAAAAAAGAAAAAAAAATATAAAATACATTTTATCATCTAAAACATTTTCAATCTATCCCGCCTTCTTTTGTTGTAAAAAATGTATATATAAGCAAAAAAATTGTCTTCTCCCCAGGGCTAAAAAAAGTAAATTTAATAATCGACATTTTTTATCTTTTTAAAAAGAAATGTTCTTCATTTTTTTTCTCCCTGTTATAAAAAAAAAAGAAACAAAAGGTCGTCCCTCGCCCCACTGCTAAACATGTTAATGAAATCATAAATAAATATTTTTGATCGTCGTTTATTTTCCTCTTTTAAGAAAATAAATACAAATAGATTTGATCGTCTAAAATATTTTTAATCTGCCCCACCTTCCTCTGTTGTGAAAAAAAAAGTATAAAAAAGTCGTTTCCCTCCACAGCCAGTAAATTTAATCGCAAATAAAAATAGATTTCATAATTTAAAGATATTAAAATAACTGTTAATATAATACAAAATTGTAAGTAATTTCATGTTTCAACGTTGAAGTTAGTAAAAATAATTGTGGGAAATTTAAATTTTGTTGCCTGGGTTATTTTCCGCTTAAAAAAAAATAACTAAAAATAGATTTCATAATTTAAAATATTTTTTTTCTGCTTCACCTCCCTTTGTTATAAAGAAGGAAACAACCAAAAAAGGTCGCTCTCCTCTGCAATACTAAAAAAGCTAATTTAATCGTAAATAAATAGTTTGATCGTCCTTTATTTTCTGTTAAAAAAAAAATAAAAATACATTGAATCATTTGAAATATTATTATCAATCTGCCCCACCTTCCTCCGTTGTAAGAAAGAAAAAAAACAAAAGAAGAAGCGTTCCCTTCCCCAGCGTTAAGAAAACGTATATTTAATCGCAAATAAAAATGTTTCATCGTCTTTTATTCTTCGCCGTTCAAAAAGTACCCAAATAAAAAGAAATTTTATAATTTAAATCATTTTTAATCTGCCCCACCTCCTTAGATTGTAAAAAAAAATAAAAAAAAATCCTCTCATTGTTAAAAAAATACATTTAATCGTATGAACAACTGTAGTCTTTCTTTTTTGATAAAAAAAAATAAAAAATATAAATACATTTCATCATTTAAAAGCATTTTTAATCTATTCCACCGCCTTTTGCTGTAAAAAAAAATCGCCTTCTGCCCAAGGTAAAAAAAAAAAACTTAAATTTAATCATCCAAAGCATTTTTTTGTCCGCCTCGCCTCCCTTTGTTAACAAAAACATATATAAGCAAAAAAAAAGTCGGTTTCCCTCTCAGTATTAAAAGGTAGTTAGTTTAGTGTTAAGAGATGTCGCCACGATAATTCTCGTTAAATATATGCACCTATATCATATCTCCTTCGCTTAAGCAGACAGAAACAAACGTTGGAATAAACCCGACTAATAATAAAGCCGTCATCTCTGCTGATTAATGACTGTAGTGATCGCAATTAGGGTACATTTGGATATTGCTTGTCTTGTCTGGGAGTATCAACAGCGCCACCTATCCGCACCAGCGAGAACTACCGCACCTAAAAGACGCGATTAAACAATTCCACCGCCGTTAATAGGATTAAAAAGGTTGCTCTATACGGTGGAAGGGAGCGGCGATATCAGGTAGAAAGCCTTCTTCCCTTCGGGGCAGGCGATTTGGACGTGGTATGCGGTCCGGCGTTGGGGATAAAGCGACCACGTCTCGGTCGTAACGCAATCCCGGCTGTGGTTCCTTTCTTTCGCCAAAAACGTTACGATTCTCTTCCATAAACATGTCCGACGGTTTCGTTTCGGAACCTAAACCGCAGACTCCGGAGTGTAAATAGTTAATGAAAGGCCCCACTGCTAGTGTGGTACTCATCGGATGAGCTTTATTTGTACAGTCCGAGCGGTCTGAGGGAGTCTGTAGAGGGGATGTGATATGGGAAGTGGGGGAATGGATGGAGGATGAACAGGGCATTTCTAAATTAGTTGTCTTTATTGAGAATGAGAATGCTTTCGTCGTATTTTGAATGTCTAGATTTGCTTGATAATCTAGATAGAAGAGTTCACTTATTGCAAGCATATCTTAATTGGTTTTTAACAAGATATTATCAAATTTTCAGTTTAACTATAGAAACGAAGATAGTTTCAATAGAAAGCTTTAAGAAGGCATTTGTAATTGTGTATTGTTATAACACAATTTTCATTTAATATTAGAAAACAAGGAAATCCTTCCTGAGCTATAAATTCAATATGTGTCACTTGGTTAGACGAAATCTACATAAACATTTGCTAAAATAAGCTTCAAAAATGTAATACCATTTGCTTTGATCGAGGATAATGTTATCAAATAAATATTAATGATTTCAATTTACTAGTCATCTGGGTTGAAGATTTTTAGTATTATTTTGCAAGATAGCAACTTCTGGCTCTAAAATAATCCATCGTCCTCAACCAAACAATTCTTTTTGAAAATCAAAAAGGCTCGAATTAAAAGTCCCTGAAAAACATACGTACTCATTGGTGGTAAGAAATGTAGAAGTTAGTCTTTTATCCTAATAAAAATAGTTATTTATATCACTAGGCCAGAAATTACAGTTTTGCGAGTCTTCTGTAATTTTCTTTCTAGTTTAATACTTATTTATCAATAATAAGTGCAATGAAGACACCAATTATTTTAGTATGGTTGAACAGTAGCTTAATAACAATTTATTACGCATCTGTCATGTGGAATCCAGTATGGCCAACCTTTAGTGACATTTTTGCTTGCCTAGCTTTGAAGTACTGCAAAATGAGTGTTTCTAGACGGAAGCGCCAAAAAAGATTTATTAAATAGATTTTAATGATTTCTGTGCATCAGCCAGATGTTTTCAAAATTACATTTTCTTTTTGAGTGCTGCAGTTCTTCTAGTAAGAACTTTCACCACCCCAATTGAACAACTCTTCTTGACCAAAAAACTAATGGAAACTCAGAAAGACAAGTATTTAGCTTTTGCTTGTCTTAAAGAATATCTTTAATGACCCAAACTATTCAGCTTTGAATCATTCCATATTTCAGGTTATCCATTTTCTGGTTAAGGTTTGCTTATGTAATAGTTTTATTTGAACTTTTTTTATGTTACAGATTTGCTGAAATAAGCTTCAAAAATTTGCTTTGATTGGGGAATAATTTTATCAAATAAATATTACTGATTTCAATTTACTCGTAGGTACTAGTCATTTGGGTTGAAGATTTCTGGTACTATTTTGCAGAATAGCGACCTCTAGCATAAAACAGGACGAACATCAATTGAGCACCTTGTAAGTTTATATCTTGGGGTAATAAAACGCTCAATTGATGCTCGCCCCATAAAACAATCCGTCATCCTTAAACTAAACGATTCTTTTTGGAAATTAAAAGGATTCAAATTAAAAACTTCTGAAAAAACAAAATTGGCCATTCATAGAGCAAAAATGTGGAAGTTAATCTTTTGTCTCAATAAAAAAGATTTTATTAAATAGATTTTAATAATTTCTATATACCAACCATCTGATTTTCATTTTTTTTTTTTTGAGTGCTTCAGTTCTTCCCGTAGAAAAACTTCACCACCCTCAATTGAACAACTCCTTTTGATTTAAAAGTCATTGGAACCAAAAGAGCATTTAATTTTTGCTTGTCTAAAAGAATATCTTTAGTGCCCCAAACTATTCAACTTTGAATCTTTTCATATTATTTGAGATCAACTATTTTCTGGTTAAGATTTAATTATGTAATAGCTTTATTTGATTTTGTTTTCTTTTACACCATTAATTATAACTAAATGTAAATAAATATTAATGATTTAAACTCAATAATCTTCTTATTTGCAGGCATTTTATTTTGCAATTCTACTAGGTTTGAAGGTAGCCAACTATAATCCTTCCTGAGCTAAATGTGATGTCACTGCTAGAAAGCATTTCGAAGTTGATGAGTGATACCTTGCTGTGATCAATTAATTTTATTAAATTTAATTTAATGATTTAAGCTTACCGAACCATTTGGCTTGATAATCTTCAATTGTTTTGAAGTTTGGAAGTTTTTTTTTGTCATGAGAAAATTCCTCACCCACACCCAAATGTTTTTTTTTTATTCTAAGATCGCACACAAAAAAAATATGTTTTTGCTATTTTCTCTGGCCTCATATTTATTTTTCAATCAATTGATAGCTTAAAATATCATAAACATTTCTTGATGTCAAACATTTTTCTGTCTCACCATGTTAAATCGAAAATTATAACTTCTTAAGTGCATTTTATTTATTTCAATTCAATGGCCTTCTAATTTGAATTATTTTTGAAACTCTGTTTTTTTTTTGTCTTGGGAAAACTGGCCAGTTCTAAGTAAAAACACAATCACATTGACAGACAGGATATGAGTATCAATTATTTATACTTTGAAAAAAAGAAAATAATTTTATCAGATGAATTTTCATTTAAAATTTCACGTACCATCTCATCTGGTTGGAAACCCTCAATTATTTTACAGTTTAGGGATTTTTATCATAAAATCCTTGACTTTTGCTTGGTTTGAGGAACATCTTTCATATACCCAAACTATCCACTTTAGATTCATATTGGAACCTAATCTATAAATTTTAACTATTGATTATTTTGCAACGTTGCTAGTTTTGTCAAGTTGGTCTTCCCCAAGCAGACAATTTATTGTTTGGAGATGATATTTGTTTGTCTCAAACAATCTTTACTACGACTCGAAATCATTAACTTTAGATTCCTTTTATATTGAGCATTGACCTAGTTTCATCTTTAGCCTTTTCAAATCTTTAAAAGTACACCTAATCTAACACACTGCAGTCCTGCATCTCAATTAGAAACATCTCATCGTACCCTCACCTCATTGTCAAACAGATCAAAAACCATCTTCCCTTTAAAGACTTTATCCTCATCAATACAATACCCAACCCCACCCGTCCTCTAGGTCTCCGAACAATGCTACTAACACAAAGCGGCCCCTCAAGGCATATTAACATCTATCTCCCAGGGTTTCATTCAGCGCTGAAAGAAGCCGCTCACCCTTCCGAATGGAGCGGACGTATCCCCTATCTCCTTTTAATTACACTTTCCCCCCCAATTTTCCTTTCGACGGATCGCAGGTCCGACGATCCTTTTCCAGAAAGGTTAATAAAGAGGATGCGAAGATTGCGTAAGGATGTCTAGAGGGCCAATTGGCTCCCATATTCCGCACAGTACGCTACTGGTCAATAATTCTAGACCGTGTTTGTATCTCGGTTACGCGTGTTCCATTTGGGGTTTTCGCAATTGGCCATTGGCAACATGTGTGCTGCGGTCTTTAATGGCTAGGTACTGGGTAGTAGAATACCTCGTCGGAGGCAATGTTATAATAACCATTGCAATAAAAGGCCGGAGTTGGGCAGTAAATACCAGACTAAGGAAAGGAAGAAGTAACATTCGGGTCGTTCGAGAAATTAATGTAAATGTTGGGGGTGGACGTGAATTGAGGGTTTCTTGTGTGGAGAAGGTGAAAAGGTCGTGGTGGAAATATAGAAACACCTGAGCTTGCATACAGATTTGATTATCTAAAGCGTTGGTGGAAATATTTCCTGCAAATTGCTTTGAAAATTGTTAAATTTCTGGAATAACTTTGATGCGTTTAAACTAGTAATATTTCATTCAAATCAAATCACATATGGGTATCTACTAACCAACAATTAGGCATGGGCTTCAATCTCCTAGCGGTGATCAAATGTGGGATATACTCTACGAAGACATGTCAAAAAAAAAATCAGCTTTGTGAAAGCATTTACCACAAAGCTTAGCAACAATAGGGAGTGGGATCAAAGCACCATCTTGAAATCGAATAAAGATGGCTCCAAAATGATAGAAGGAATTGGTAGGAATATATGGGCCTATGAGCATTCGAGTACTTCGAAAGCTGGGCAAAATACCCGCGTAGCTTCTCGAAGGAAGTATACACTATTGAAAGATGCGTCCAGTTCACTTTGACAGAAATTATGGACAACAGCAGATTATCATTACATCTGATAAGCATGCAGCCATCAGTGCTCTGAGCTCATACGTAATCAATTCCAAGGTGGTCTGGAGTGCCTAAGGCGATTAAGCTAGGCAAAAGGGACAATATAATTCTTTTGTGGTTTGTAGAGCACACATGAGCGGAGGAAAACGAAATAATGGATAACCTTGTAAAAAAAGGGGGTGTGAGCCCTTGCAATACTAAAGAAACTAAAAAATACAATAATGCAGAGAAAATCAAACTGTTGAGAGAATCTCCAGGGAATGTGGCAAGCTCTTCTAGGATCTTATAGCCAGAAGAAATTTGGAGAATGCATCAACCTGAGTAAGGACAATATTCCAATATTCACAGGGATCCCTTCGGGTCATTGTAAATTGAAAAGACATCTGAGTAAGCTTGGATTAGCAAGTGAATCTGAACGTAGATTTTGTAGGAAAGAGGATGAAGCACCCATCCATCCCCTCTCAAATTGTGCGGCACCGCACAACTCAAGCGCATTGCCCTTGGGAGCATGAGAACTCGAAGAGAGAGATTTGCTTAATCTGGAGGCTCCACACATCCTGCACTTTTTCAAAAGGAATAGAATTGAAAGGCCACTATAAAATAGCAAGAATAGATCTTTTTTGTTTATGGAAAATCCAATTTCTCTGCGAAAAAAATACTCCAAGTGGGTAAAGTGAGCTTTAAAAATAGGAAATTATCCATTCTGCTTATGCACATGACTCGTTAAGGGTAGGAAACAATAAAGCAAAAATTATTTGTTTCAATGAGTCTTATGAAGCAAATAAGACAAAAAGGGTTTCCACATTAAAACATAATATATTTCTTTTGAAAACTAACATGTTTGGGATTGATAATAATAGATTAGTTGATTATGTAACAACCTTGTAGTTATAATGTTGAAATTAATTTTAAAAATTAATAAAAATATTACTAACTACAGGAAAAATTATTTTGTCTTAGATATTACAATGACATATCAGTATGATTCTGTCAATTTTAATATACGTAAAAATACCTACCAATATGTATACATTTTTTATATATTTAAAGGTGAGTAGCGAAAGATTGCGCCATCTCGCCGTTCGCCCTTCTAACTTCTGACGGAGGATCGTGGTGTCTTGCGTTAGGCGAGGTTCGTTTCGATAGAAATTCCGACAAATTTTCTCGTTTCTCAGAAAGTCTTTCGTGAATACTCGATACCCCTGGTCCGGCGCGATCGACTCCTCCCACTCGTTCGCCATTTTACGAAGCCGCAAATCCGAGCGCCTTAAGATCCTTTACCGTAGAATCTTTTTTACCGAAACATAATTTT
The DNA here is from genome assembly GCA_004143645.1 of Protaetia brevitarsis. Classification (NCBI taxonomy): domain Eukaryota; kingdom Metazoa; phylum Arthropoda; class Insecta; order Coleoptera; family Scarabaeidae; genus Protaetia; species Protaetia brevitarsis. The sequence continues at coordinate 16,078 of RXPK01002658.1, read as the reverse complement.
GCATTTTTTGCATCCTGCCTATCGAATGATAGCAAAAAAAAACTCCTCTAATTCATAAATATGCGAAAACCACATACATCAAGAGATAGTGTCATTGATATGGTGTCGCAAAGTATGCACATATTTGTTGGATGGTGTAATGTTTATTTAATGTAGCTGGGCAGTGGCTATTGAATAATAGAAGCAGGAACAAATTATTGCCATATTACAATCTTAATCGAGCACCATTATTGCATAGATGAAACTTTGAGAAACTACTTTATTGTATCAATCACTTCATCTCTTTTACAATAACATGTTTATTTTTTACCCGTCAAACGCTGCTTCTTTCCATAACCTAGATCCTTTGGTAATAAACAATCTGTTCTAATGAAACCAATACAGTAACTATAATTACAAACAAATCTTACATTACTATTATGCTCGACACTATTTAAACTATCCACTTAAGCTAGAAATATATGAAAACAGGTTTAGTATATTGAATTTTCTTTCTTGCCTGTTGTCTAATAAAACTAGCCCAAATAATTTTTTTTTGTCTTAACACTTTTTCTTTGCCTCATTTTCTATTTTAAAATTAACTTCACCTACTCAGAACAAACATACATACAAAATATATGATCAACAAGTTCCAAAAGCTTCATAACTTTTTGAAATCGACTCCCACATTAAGTATCTCCACATCAGGCTTCAATCTACAAACTATATATTTTCTACACCCTTGAGAGTTGTATTATCATTTATCGTTTCAGTATCCTGAAAATTTACATGCAGTATAATTTACAAACGCAAAACCTTAGTTCAGTGTAGAATGTGATACGTTGTAGGAATTATTGTGCGAACGCATTTACCAATTTGTGAAGCAATTTTCAATGTATTCACTGTGGCATGCATTTTCCTGACGTTAATGCCATTACCGCGTGCGACGAACTTGTTTGTCAATTATCAACATTGTTACATGATCAGGTCCGGGTTTAAGAATTATTTTCCTAGATCCTATAATGTTTGAAAAGCAGTAGAATAAATAAAATATTATTTTAAGAAATGTAATTGTTTTGACCAAGTATTTTTGAAAAGTGTTTTTTTTAGTTGTATTTTTGTTTACATTTGCATCGCAAATTTTGGATCATAACAACTGTTCCTGAAATAACATATGCAGGACAGTTGACCCTTACAAATACAAATGATAAACCGTTTAAACTGAACTTCGGAAATATAACTACTAGACTAAGTTCAGTGGTGTTTGATTGCTGATTTCCTAATTTTTATGTTCCCTAAACTATTCCAATCAAATTATTGTTTAATCCGGTTCTGTCCTACCTCGCGGAAAGCTTACATTACAATTATCATCGTGTGTAACCACATGTTCATTCCATATTAGTAGTACAGTTCTGTAGGCCAGGTAAACAACATACATAGACGTACTAACAAATAAATGTGCAAATCCAAATATTCTATCAACGTTATTAGAGCAAACAGCAAAGCTGAAGGTTGTTTCGTTCCACAATAACTGTTGTGTGATTTGAATACGCACGTTGAAAGTAAAAGCTTCGCCCCCTGGGGTGGGGGTGAAGCTTTGCGAAATTACCAGTGTAATAAAATATTTGGATTGTCCTAGTCCAAATATGTACACGACAATAGTCTCAACTATTTTGGCAAAAGCATCCAAAACAAGTTAATGGGCTACTGGAAGTGAAGTTGGAAATGAAATTGTGGGCATGAGAAACTCAGTTAAATATCTCTACGTTACATTGGATTGCACTCATGATGCTAAACACATTCACAATATTAATACTAACATTGTTTTTTGTTGATAATAATAAGGATGAAATCAAAGTGTGTTTCATTGCAAGCCGGCAAGTGATTTCTCAGAAGCAGAGACCAAGAGCCAAGAGTACGACAATTATGCCATTGGTAGTATCTAGCAGATGCTGCTAAAATATCAGCTAAATTGGGTTTCCTAATTTGAATTTTTCCAAAGACTTTATTTTATCCTCTGTTTTATCAACAAAGTTATGGGAAGTCTGTAATGTTCAAGCATCCAGAACTCAAACTCACTCAATTGCTCCTTCAGAAGTCTTTGTCGGTCATTAAGTGTTGATAGATAAATCACACGGTGCTGATTAGTAAACAGTATTAGATGAACTTCGGGAGGCATTTGCTATGAACTGCCAACCTAGATAAAAAGTATCAGGTTGTAACACCAGACAAGAAAGTTTCCCAGAAAGATCGATCTCTAACTGGTATACATACTGAAAATTATGGTTTGGGAGCTTATATATATGAAAATAAACCCAAAAAGGTCCTTTCACTAAGCTTCAGCAAGGATTGGTAAGGAATGTTCTAGGCTGAAGTTACTGTAATCCATCATTGTTCAAAGAAATAGCAAAATAAACTGAGTTAGGTATTTTATAGGTTATTTTCTCTGAGAACAACTCAACACTTAAAGCAATTAGGTCGCCTTAAATGAGGTGGTACCCAAAGGAAATTAACATTGGTCTAGGTTTCCAGCCACTTGGGCATGAAGAGAAAGAGTCCGCGGACGATATGGTTCGTGAATGTCATTCGTTGTGAAGCATGCCTTTTCTTTGGCATTACCATATCGTGAATTAAAACGTCCATCGATTAATGAATATATAATGAGGCAATGGAGGCATAAAGTCACTAGGACAGAATAGTCACAGATTTCTAGTACTGGGTGGTGAACAACACACAGCTAACAGCTACCAAAAATGATAGTCTAATTAAGAGGGCAAAATTAGAGAACGCCTTTTAGGACGAAGTGGATCACAATAGATCTGAAATAAAATGTTGCTTAATCATGGAAATGACCGCTTTTTTCTCAAAGAAAGCTCTAATTTGATGATGGGGTGTTATAAGAAGATCCCACACCATCTAAAAAAATCATCTAGGATCGTCGCTGCATAATCAGGCTAATAATCTTTTGCATTTTTTTTGAACATGTATTCTCCAAACTAACAAGCGAACTTTTCACAGTTGTTATCCATGCTACTGCTGTTGACCTGAAACTAGTTTCTGGTCAACAGGAAGGACAGCAGCCCTGAAGATGTCCCTTGCGAGTGTGAACAAAACGTCGGCCGGAAGAAGATCCAGGACGCGGTTTCAGTCCAGAAGAGTATAGTATGTTTGCTAATGAAGTTCCGCAATTGCTACATATCTGCGCTAATGATCTATGTGTTCATTCGTTCAGAAAGTGCAAGATAAGAGAAGCTCCCAGATTAGGTAAGTCTCCTTCTTCGATTCACATGGTCTGAGGTACAATGCCATTGAATTGCACAGTGCTACGCAATTGAGAGGAGTCTCATCTTGTTCCCCACAAAATCTACGTTCAGATTCCTTTGCTTATCCAAGCTTACTCAGATGTCCTTTCAGTTTACAAAAGCTGAAAGGTATTCCTGTTAATATGCGGATTTTGTTTTTACTCAGGTTGATGCATTCTGTAAACCTCTTCTGATGATAGGTCTCCAGAAGAGTTGTAGCTCACCTCCTTCCTTGGAGATTCTCCCAAAATTGGTTTTTCTGTGCCCTATTTCGCTTTTAATTTTTTTTTCAGTGTTGTACTGTTACTTATCCCGCAAACGTACTCAAGCTCTTTGAATTTTAGAGCCTGAATCCTTAGTATAGTATGGGCTCTCCAATTTCATTTACGATTAAGGACTGAAGGTACTATTTTATTTTTTTGGAATATGTCTTTAGTTCAACAGATTGGGCGTTGATCAAACTCTGACAAATTTCTCTCCAGCCCATAATTCAATCATTTTTACTTGCCCCAACGGTCGAGAACAACGATAGGAATTCACACGTCAAAATCACCAGTACACGTATCCCTATCACGTTCAAATTCTCTCAACGGACGCGATGCTAATGCGAACGGACAAACATTAAGTAAACATTCGCTAGTCCCGACGCCTCCCGCTCCACTTCCGAGATCAATCCAATTGTCACGCAACGGTCAACTGAATCTCCTCCCCCACTCGACAACTTCGTTCGCCCTTCCTCGTCCTATCATCCGGATTCCGAATCTTAATTAGTACAAATGAAGGAGCGCGTTTGCGGGCTGTGTATAACTGTCGTTGCGTTTGTCGCACCACGGCTGACGCAATTACAGAGATTAGCGTTCGATTGTTTGCTGTGGCGCCCTCTGGCGGATTGTATCATAAATTTCTACCGACTCATTACGTCGTCGGCGAAGATCGCCTGAGAGGGGTATGGAGACGGGTGGTGGGGATGAAAAAGCAATTTATGTTCGGTTTACGGACAGGTATTTCACTTGAGGGCGTTCGGAAATTGAGGGAGCGTCTAATGTCGATAATATTGAGGATTTCTAGTGATGTAATGGAAGGTAAATGTATTGTTAATCTTCGTGTCTTAAGACTTTTTTTGTTTAATTTAGTGAGTTGGTATTAGAAACTAAAGTTGTGAGAACAAGAAACCCCAGTGACCAACTATATTTATTATATTTAAAAAATATTAAATCTTTCTTGAATATTAGTTATATTAATATAATATGCATAAAATATATTAGGAAAACATTTAAAAAATATATTGTAGCATTAATAATATATTATTGCAAATGTTTTCTCAATATATTTTTCATAACTCTGCAAGAATATTTTGCTTGTATTTCTGTAAATATTGATTTCATATAAAAAAAATTTAGTGCGTAGGACGAATAATATAAAATGGGTAAAATATGCATACATATTAAGTACCTATTTAAAATGATAGTTTAAAGATTAAATTAGATAATATATATCTAATATGATTTAATTAGTATGTAAGTTGAGCGCTGTAACTTTTCTATTAATATATCTGCGTTTGTATTATATTATTTGTAATATTTGTAAGCTGCGAACGTCAAACAACACTCTATTCATTACGTGCCGATGTTATATGATTTTAGTATTGTTTATGCGTCTATGGATTAGGTACATAGAATGCATACGCGCACATGCGAATCATCAATGTTTTCATTCGTTGTCCGTTACATGTTATAGTTATAATAGTATACGATTAGGGCAGATTAGGGTTAACTGTGTAATTAATTGTTGCGGGGTGTGTTTTAGTTTTTGTGGTGACTACGAGATAAGCAAAACTTTGAACATGTCATGGAATTTATAAGATAATTGGAATGCTCAATATCGCTATGTACAAAAATGGTTTAATAATATAATTGTAGGAATTTTATGCATCATATATGTACTCCATCTACAGGTAAATTGCTAGTTGATTTGCTTGAGAGATTCATCTCGGTAGATAAGCGTCATAACCTCAAATAGAGGTTAGAATACGTTGTGTTGTTTTATTGTTTGTACGTAGAATGTTTTTCAAATATTTGAAATAAAGTAAAAATAAGTATCGTAAGTATTAGAATGTAGCTACCACTCCAATTCTTGTAAATGCTCCAAATATATTAGTAGGTGTTGATAATGTTGTACGATGTTTTATTCATGGTATGATCTAATACAATTGGCATTGTTTTAGAGGCCACAAGAAACGCCATGAGAGCGCCACTACCGAGATATGAAAAAAGCCATTAGGGTTGTACCTGGCACCAGCCAAGGCTAGACTTAAAAATGAGTATTTTTCATTTTTGTTGGCTTATTCAAATAAAATGATAATAAATACGTTTGTCTTTTATTTAAAACACTTCAATTAAAAAATAGTGATTAATTTGATAAACCTTCAGTATGCCTTAAAAGACGCCAGAATTATTGATTATTAACTTGTATGGTGAGTGTGAAAAAACATGTTCTTGCCTTTTAGACAACTCTATGTATGTTTCAACCTCTCACGAAAAATATTTATAAAATATATTTTTAAAAATATCTATGTAATATTTCTGGTTGTTAGGGAAGGAACAATGCCTTACAAGGGAACATTGTGAAGTGACACTCACCAATTCGATTGAAACTTGGCACATTTGTAGCACCTCTGAAGTCATCGTTTTCCATTTTAGTGGAAGTTTATGTTTAAGGGTGAAAGTTACTTCTGAAATTTCAGTGATTTTTGGATTTTTCTAATTTACACGCTTATTACAAATAATAATTATTATTAATATTTTACTTTTGACATTTCTATACCCTGAATCACTTTTTTTTTGACCAGAAATATCCATAAGAAAAATAAATTGACCGTTCTGATTGCCATATTAAGAAAGTGTAATTTCTCTAAATTTCTTTTCGACTACAGCTATTTTGGTATCAATTTTAAAATTTAAATTACCCCAGTGTGATTTTTTTTAAAATTTTTAATACTCTTTAGTTGCAATATAACTAAAATTTACATTAATTTGATTCACACCTTAAAGAAAAATGGCTAAAAGTATCACCTTAATCAATGATCATCAATAGCAGTACTGATTTCTAGAAGTTCTACAATGAAGCCTAGCATTCTAAGAGAGTGGTTGAAGATATTAAGAACATGATTATTGAATGAAAGTTTAGTATCAAAATTTACTATACCAAGATCTTTGGTAGAATCGTTCCACTCAAAAACAACATTATCGTAATGATAATCATACATGATGGGTTTATATTTACGACAGCAAGTCATAACTTTTTGCATTTGCTGATATTCATTGATAATTTATTAGTAACACACCAATCACGAACAGCATCAATTTGACTTTGGAGATCAATGCAGTTGTCAACACTATCAAGGGTTACAAATAATTTAAGGTCATCCCGAAGAGTAGTTTAGCACAGGATAAATATCATTGATAAAGATGAGAAATAAAAGAGGGCCAAACTTAGTTCCTTGAGGAACACCAGAAGTAGGATGAAAATGAGGTGATTCATAGCCCATATATCGAACCTAGTTTTCCTGTTCTCGAGATAAGAATCAAAAAGACGAACAAGCGGAGAAGAGAAGTCGATAGCATCCAGTTTAAGAAGAAATAAAGTGTGATCAGTACGATTAAAAAAAAAGCCTTTGTGAAATTCGTATAATATATAGATAACATCAGTTTGCTTGTTATTATCGATATTAATAAATATAAACTGAGTGATCTCACAAATTGTAACAGTAGAGCGCTACTGACGAACCAGCTGCTAGTGCTTATAAGAGAATAAACTTGTGGATAAATACGAGAATAGATACACTTTTCGTAAACTTTACCGAAGTCGTTGATAATGGCTATGGGACTGGGCTATGGGTAATTAGCAACAGCCTATCTACAACCCTTCTTAAACAGAGGAATCGAACGTGTAGTTTTCCAGATGTCAAGTAAGCAAGCAATACCTACTGATAGATAAATTAAATATGCGACACAATGGTGAAGCAAAAATATACGCACAATCCTTTAATAGAAAAGGAGGCAGTTGATCAGCACCCATAGTGAAATTTTCCTTAAGTGACTTTAAAGCGCAAATAATATCACTTTCACTATGGCCGATGTTAATACAAGAATTATTAGTTGAGTTGGCAGCGGTCGGAAGAATATTAGTAGATGTAGGAACATAAACTGACTTGAATTTTGTCAAAGGTTTTTTAAGAGAGCTTCTGGCCATTATTAGACGAATGGCCTCATCTTTAAAATACATGACTTTGAACCCCAATAATTCAATCAACCCCAAATAAAGAGAGACATATGTTTCCAAATTAATATATTAATATATTATGACTGAAGTATTTTTTTCATGTATACGGTATCTTACATGTCTAATTCCTTCGGTGAAGTTTCACTTTTTATTAAATAGCGGCTATCTATGTTGATATTATGTCCGGTATCATTTATATGTTGTGCGAGACTAGATGAACAATTTATTTAATTATAAGCGGGTAAATTTTAAGTTTAAAGGCACATCAAAGATTTAAAATTTATGCATGTTATTTTTAATTAAACCCTGTGATCCAACACTGCTATTTTATATTTTTGTGTATCTCTTTGAAATTCATACTACAGGTTGTATTTACTCTAACGGTAATGTTTTCCTTGAGTAGAGGATATTCAATTTCCATCAAGAGCATTAGAGAATCCTATAAACGTGATTTCTTCTGCTAAAAGCGCTTTTAGGTTTTAGTAAAAGTATATAAGTACATATCTTGTATCTCTCTAGTTGATTTTCGTATCGCATTTGCTCTTTATTTTAGTAGTGTACTTTTTTCTTTAATATCGGATTGAGATGCACGCCACTTCAAAACCCGAATCCCATTCTGATCTCTCTTCACCTCTTCTTGTCGCATTGTTTTGTTCTTCATCATTATTTCAAAATTATTTCGTAATTGAAGAAATTTCTGATTGGGAATGTAAATCTTATTTATATATTTGCACCACACTTTTACACTTTTGTATAACTAATCTACAGTTAATTATTATTATTATTAATATTTACATACATGTATGTGCATTGCATCATAAATATTAATACAATTATTGTTAATATTGATTTAAATTGCATACGAGTAAATCATGTATGCTCCTACATATATGCTTCCATTGAAATCACATCCTAACTACAAAAGCCCACATCGTATACATATATATTAATAATAATAATACTTCATACTTTTATCCTTTCGGAATTTCGATTCGGCCCCGCTTGAAATAAATTGAAAAATAATTTATTTATCTCGAAAAATATGCGTTCGCGGTGTGTTCAATACGCCCGGTCAGTTTCGTGAATTTTTAACGTTTCGAAATGCACGGGCATTAGCCCTAGAGCTCGTGTTGTATTGTCTATGACGCCCTGGCTCGTGTATTAATTAGTATTTTCGCATTGTGCGAGATCGATGAACGAAAAAATTCCTTTCACACTGGCCGGTCGGTCCGTTGCTATTTATTGGCGGATATACCATAGTGTCACGTGATGCTGCCGTGCAATTCTATGATGTTGGGTAGGGGGAGGGGGAAATGTGGGTGAAAATACCGTTATTCGCCCTCAAATCAACGGCCGAATCAAAGGCTCGAATTCAATATGCCGAAAAATTTGGTGATTTTAATTTTAAGCCTTTAAAAATAAATGACAAAACTGGCAGTGGATTGAAATTTTGGAGCGTGTAATTTGATTGTTTGCTGTCCGGTTGTAAATAGCACTGCACGTAGGATATAGATTTTTTTTGTATTTAATAAAGCAAATTCCAAAATTTCAATTTATTTCTAGACAAAAAGAATTTTAAAAAAACGATAAAAAAAAATAAGAGAGCTGTATGTCAAATAAACAATTATCATGATTGAGGTCACTGGATTTTGTACGTTTTGTTTTATTTTTTTTTTGCGTTCTTGATTAATACTAATGACAAAATAATGGGCTTCATTTTATTTAAGGGCAAAACGTTATTTCATTGTTAGTTACATTAATGTATTCACAAATAATTGTTTAAATTAAATCCTATTTCCGTTTTTTTTTTATTCTGTTAAATAAACTTTTTAGGGGAAATAAAATTCTAAGAAAAAATGTAGTCATCTACATATCGTTTAAAACTATTAAACAAAAATTTAAAAAAAATTACACAAAATAGAAATATAATTAAAACCAATCAACAAAGTAAAGACCAAAATGAAGAGGACAGCAAAAAATGTATTTCCATACCATACACAAAACAATTGTCAGAGGGTTTATAAAAATTACTGAAACAATATAACATTAATATTGCTTATAAACCAAATTACTCAAATAAAAGATGGTGCCAAAAAAAAAAAACTAGTGAAGCAATAGATTTTAATAAACAAATATTATACAATTTTCAAAATTAATTGTCAAAACTGTAAAGGGGTTTATATTGGACAATTACACAATACATAAGCAAAAACAATTTACTCTCACAAATGCACAAAATCTCAATTTTACTGCTTTGACAAACATGCACTAAATACTAACAAAACAGAAATTTTAGATATTGAAAGTAATTATTATAAAAGACTGTTTAAAGAAATGTGGCATTGTTTCGGTCAATGATAAAAACTTTAAAATAAAACTCTTGAGATTAATGGCCATGTTTAAATTCCTCTAAATTCAATTGTTTCATTGTTATCCTAACGTTTCAACAGAATTCCGTCTCTTTCAAAGGTATTGTTACACATTGCATTAATCGAAGTGACTTATATTTTTAATTAATAATTCCTTTTCGCTTTCTCCTTTCGAAAACAACATCAGTGGTATAAAAATTAATTTAAGGCAATTTTTAACTTAATTTCTTTACAGTCGATTCTTTTTAACCGCATTCAATTTTAATTCATTCATTTAGTTTACGGCCGAAACCCAAGACGCCGTACCGCAGCTTTACGACCCTTTTGCACTCCCAGCTTCGCTATTGGTTCGTCCCCTTATTACTTTGTTAACCTGCGAGGACCCTGCGAGCGCTTCACCTCTGTTAATCTTCCGATTCATGAACATTCAGTCACTATGACCTTGTAGTCGAAAAACCAAGACCACGTGCTGCTTTCAGCACATACACACTAGCTCGAAACCCCTTGCTTCAGCTACCGCTAAGTATTTTTACTTACTGATTTATACTTACCATTTCTTTATTCATTGTTTGTTTCTTGTTCTATCTCTTAGTAACACTCACTCGTGCTTGATATAAAGCAGAACTTGCAGTACAGTAACCCTGGCTATTAATCACCGCTATTCCGTTTACCTATTAATTTTAACAAATAATTCGATTGGTGCGTTCAACAAAATAAAGTTTTTTTTTCTTTTTTGCTACTAATTTTTTAATTTATTAATAAAAGCTTGCTGTTAATTCTTCCAACATACTATCCGCAACCCCAGGAACATCCTTCGTATTTTCCTCTCAAACATAACAAATAAATATTATTTTTAATTGAGTCACATTTTTTTATAAACACTTTTATTTTTTTATTTCAAAGAACAACAAACGTGAACCACACATACATTTTTTGAAAAAAAAATATTATTTTTAATTGTGTATGTTTGGAAGAAGGCTATGGAATACTAAATAAGCGTAAAATATACCTTTGAAAATGGCGGAATTTCGATGAACCTTCAGGATAACAATGTTATTGAATGAAGAGGAATTAAAACATGGGCACTAATCTCAAGAATTTTATTTTGAAATTATAACTCTGTTTGGCCAAGATAATTTTATTCATTTTCATTCAATGTAGCATATAGAAATATATTTTTTCAATACTTCTTTAATAATCGCAGAATACGTTGTGTTATCTGGATACACATTTTAGGTTATCATCCTGATGTTCTCCCTTACATCCGTCTCGGCATACATCTTTATAAACCCTATTTTTCGCCGCGTCGACCATAATATCCATAATTTTCCTTCACCGCTAACAGAAATTGGAACACCTCCCAACGCATTACTTCAACCCAAATTTTCATTAAATCTCCCAACACGTTCTAGCAGGTTTAAACCAAAATCCCCCCTACTGGATGTGGTAAATGTAAAATAGCGGGTACATACGTTCAGTTTCTACAGATTAACCGAAATAAATCAACCGGACGGAAAACAGAGGGGCTTCGAAAAGCTATCAGCATCCCCCCTCTTCCACCTCTCCACGCGAGCCGAGAATTTCAACGTTCCAGGAGTTATACACCCTATACAGTGTAATGACTCGAAGTTCTGGCCTACGGTGCTCCTGTGGATTAATCAAGAGACCGCAGCGAACCTTGCCCTTCCACCCTGCGAAAGTAATTGTCTGAGGAAGATCTATACGCGTCGGGCGAGGAAGGCGTGGTGGGCCGAAGTTAGTCTACGGGAATTAATGGGGGTAAGTAACCTAACGCCCCTAGGTTCGGTTGACTTCGTGTAAAGTGCATGGGGTGCGAATTAATGGTCGAAGTCTCGTTTTTCAATTTGGTATCCGGCGATTGGGGATCATTTAACATTGGAACAATCTGGGAAATAAAGTCTTAATGATTCCCATGCTTATGACATACTCTGAGAAAAGAGATTCCATTAAATGAAAAGTCTTAAAAGTTTTGGTTTTATCAGTGAACGAAAGGAAATCGTTTCTACAAAGTGTGATTTAATTTATAGTACGTGCTATTTACGAAAAACTCTCGTCTTCTCCTACATACATGCTTTGTAGGATAAAATAATAATTACACTATACACTAATCCAGATGATATCCTGATCCTACAATCCTACAATCATGTATGAAATTAGTAAATACAGGTTCTCAAATTTATTGTAAAATTGACATATGTTCTACATAGGCATGTATAAATTTTGTTTATTGCTGTGTCGTTGTTAGCTTTCACATACTGTCTTTCTCAAGTCTATACCTTCATTCCACATTGAGTGCATAACGTGTTTTTTTTTTGCAAAAATCCATTCAACACTGGAGCAAGTACCATCGAATGGGCAAATAGACGTATTGTAAATGTTACCGAAGAGTCGGCTGAAATATCAGTTGTTTTGGAGAAAAATCGAGGTGTCCGGCGCCAACGAACCCAGTTTATGCAGCCATCTTACACAATCATAAGATTTTCGAGACTATTCATGAATTTTGATAATTATGTAAACTGTTATAATAATAAAAAAAAATATTCTTTTGGCAAAAAATATTTTTATATAGTCAGAATCTTACAATGTAAAATACACTAATATAACAACTATTGCAATAAGTATTTAATGCTTAATTGTTTCTCTTTTTTGCAACTCGACACTATGATTTCTTCGGCAGAAAATTTAACACATACCAACTATTCAAATAACCTCTTTATTGCTAAAATGGCTGTATTGTTCAGATTAGGAGGTTCTTTTATCATCTTGATAAGTAGACACAAATATTCTCTACACTACATTTGAAAAAGTAATATAAAAGTAGCGAAAATTTTTTTTAATTTTGATAAAGAAAAAATGCTATTATTTTCTTCGCTGAATAAATTAGACCAATATTTGTCAGGTCTATTTAACAAAGCATATCTTTGTCACGCATTGTCCAATTCTTGGGTTTTACATAGTCGTTAAATGCGAAATCTTTCCCAACAATGTTAAAAATTTTAGGGGTCTATAATTTATAAAATGTCGAAGGTAGCGTCCTTAAAATCAAATCTGCTTTTAATATTACATACTAAACCTATATAAAAGAAATATAGTTTTAAAAAAAATTATCACTTCTGCTGGATATGCTAAATGACTTTTCAATCTTCAAATTCTGTAGCCGTAATACCAAATAAACTTTTCTTGGTACAAAATTTTAGGAGTTTCGTGATCTAATTTAAAAATTGTTCTTTGTTTATTACAGAATCTCAATGAAATTGCGCATAAATTTGTTAACAAGCTTTTGTTTCACCTTTGAATTATATAATAACGGCTTTCTCTGACTGAAACATATATGAATTGTGTTATGAGTCCAGTATATATGAAAATGCTAATACACTCGTGGAATGTTATTCAAGTTTCCACATACTTCAGTAATAAGTCGATCTTCAAACATTGATTGTCTAAAATTGCAATTAAGGGTTGATATTCTCAAGCACCCTACTAGGCATGTTTTATTGAAAGTCACCGTGTTATGGAAGGTGAAAAAAGTTTGTGATCTCAACAGGAAAATTTTTGAAATTCTTCAATGACTTTCCACGAAAAGCGCTCTGTTAAAGTGACTCCCAATATTCGTGTAATATTCTACATGGTAGGAATTTCAACAGGCTTGAACGCCAAATGTGCCAATACGGAGCATTATCGTACTGTAGTGAAGTTTCCGTTTATCTAAGAGAAAAGAGATTCCGAATATCCGAAATTATCCTTATTATTTCAGGATCCGAAAAATATACGCACCTTAAAAATAAGTCCACAAATCAGACTTTTATCCGCCAATCGGCAACACTGAATTGTAGCATCCTTCAAGTGTGCGTTATCATATTATTGAATTATGAACAGTATTTGTACATAAAAACCCCGGCGTTTTCGCATATTCGCGTGACACACACGAACACATTGATTTAAAGCATTGGCCTTTCAGCGGAAAATGCAAGCGTCTGTATTCAAGCTCACGTTTTTACGAACAAGTATTTAGTTTTATTCATGTTCCAACGTGTATAAATCTTAGATACGCAGTAAAGTTACATATCCTTGAGGTGTACATTTTCGAGGTAAAGTCAAATCTTGTTGGCCTAGTAGAAAACGCAAAAACTTTTGGTTTAACGCAATTCCTTTTAAATAAAAATGATACTCTATTAGTATAGGACTTCTTTTTAAAATTTCCAAAGCAAAACCGAAATCTCATTTGCAAACGACCTAATAATTCCCGAACTGGCTATGAATTCATTAACCTTACCAATATTGTAATACCACCGACGAAATTAACCGAATTCTAGCATAATATTTCCTAGTGAAATTCAATTCTCCCTGTGCGGCCGGCTCAGAGTGTACCCCCCAGCTCGGATTAGAGCTAATCCAATTAATTCTGTTGACGTAATCTCTAGATTCCAAGGTAGGTAGCTGCAGGAGATGAGACGGCACTTGAAACAACAAGCCCGAGCTAATAGAGAATACACAAAATCTAAAATTTCCTCTCCAACTTCTGTTAATATATACATACAAAGTAGATAAATATATGCTTACCTGATGCCTAAAACATAGAGTGAGTATATTAAGTTATAACCAAAATGTTGTGGCAAACAACGTAGTTTCTATATCGATTTCAGTAATCACACAAAATAGTTAGAACATACGTTTAAAAATTTTAGTTTATGCAATTAATAGACTTATAAAAGCATTGAAAGGAGTGCGTTTATAACTGCACAAAACATTCGATGCTTTTAAATTAGCAAAAGTAAGCCAATCATAAATGTAATCATTATTGTGACAAATTGAGGTTACTTTTATATACACTGTGTACTCAGTGGATATGTTAATGGGTATATTAGTACTGGTTGGTCAACTATAAGTAGAAAGAACTAACAGGTAAGTGTGTCTCATTGAAACAATAATCGCGGCCAACTACTCATTATCAGTCGAGCAATGTTTGATTTATTAATAATAATAATAATAATAATAATAAAAATAATAATAATATAATAATAATATAATGTATACTTGCAATAAAAAAATTACAAAAATTGTCAATTAGGAAATGTAAATGTAAAATATTGTCGACAAAACAGATATATGTATATTTAATTGTAAATGACAGCACAGACAAGAATGTACAAGAACCACGAACAAATTAAAAAAAGACATCACAAAGAAGAGAGACGGAGCTATGGTGTCGTGCGCCCACATATGGTCGATGTACTCCTGGATGGTATAGCAATCCATCGCCACAAGTAAACATTTCATTTTATTTTTTAATTTATTTACAGTAAACCAGGCCCAAGCGTCCTCCTAAGCCCTCTCCGATCTAATGTCAAGGTCCGGAAGAGTCGATGCTTGGACGATTAAGCATAGAGGCACATTTCCGCGCACTGGACATTCGCAGGGAGATCATTTAAATATATTATGAAAAGTAAGGGGTCGATAATAGACCCATGCGGCACACCGTATTTTATGTCACGTTGGCAGTATGGTGTTGTTCCACATTGTGACCTGTGTTGCCTCAAGATTATGATCTAAGGCAGGTCAAGCGTGTTCCCTCTGATTGCCGTAAGTAATCCAAGGCTTGCAATCAGAATTTCAGGAGTTATCGAGTCAAAGTTTTGGCAAGTCAACTGCAATGTGTGATACTTGCTGTGTCAAAATCCTTCTTAATGCAATTTACTGCCGCAGGATGTCATTGTAACTGAGCGACCCCCGCGATGGAGGGAGGGGGGGGTACAACATGGTTTGGTTATCCGTAAAGATATTCTTCTTCTCGTCCTGTTTGTGATCGCTGCTCGAATATCTTTGATATGGCAGGCAGAATACTGATTGGGCGATAATTCTCAGAATATACAAATATTGAACGTTTGTAATAAGAAAAATAAAATATAAACTCAATAAATAACTTTTCAGCCAAATGTTCATTTTATTTATACGAATCCCACACGAAATCCACATTTCCAAACAAAGCAAAATCATCCAGATGCGACACACTTCACAGCACCCACCATCCCCTCTATATATTAGCTTCACACGTCCCTCAATTCAACGCCTATAAATCTATGGCGGTTTTAGAGCGGACAAAGGGCCCGTCCTAGTAAGCGATTTCTG
>RXPK01002657.1:0-80108 GCA_004143645.1 Protaetia brevitarsis | reverse complement strand
ATGAGCAAACCGCAGTAGCTACATTAATAAAATAGATTTTGCTAACTAAATATTGGTCGACTTAAGATAGCGTTTCAGAGAAGGGCGAGAAATATAAAAAGCTGTGAATGTTTGCTTATAAGTTATAAGTAACCCATTCCGAAGCTAAGTAGGTTAGAAGGAAAATTATATTTGATTTGTAAGTACTCTTATATTAGGCAAGTAGCTATTGAAATCAGGTTCATAGAGCTTATATAATGAATATGAAATTTATATTTTTTTTCGGAAAGTATTTGCACCATCGGTTACTACCGTAATCGTTGTAAAGGTGAAGACGCATTAACTAATTAAATTTCATCCAAGATTATGCTAAAAATACGAATTAAATATCTGCCAATGAAGCGTAATCAATAATTTTGCATAGCAAAATTATCGTTCAGTCACTCCTCATTGGATGGAAGTAACACAAATAATGCAATAAAATAAATAATACTACCTTGCTACACGCGTAAAGAGATTTAACAATGACTTTACCCTGTATTTTATATTATACCCCTTACTATATTGCAATAAATGAATGTATATAAATATAATTTCCAAAACACTTTTGTAATTATCGAATATCAGTATTGGATCCCTTATTTAAACCTTACTCGTGATTATTTATTCAGCTTGGTATTTATTACTTGTCCGTTTTCATGCCGCCAAAAATTAGACAACAAAATATCATATAATACCTAATTAAAAAAGCAATTTGTCATGTATAACTTAATCATAAATACGTCGGTCTATTACAATATAAAAAAAATATATGTATCACCAAAAACACAACCGGATTTTAAAAGCACATAATATAGATATTTTTAAAAGATTTTAAAAAATTAAAAGTACATACTCACCGCCAAATTGATCACCTGCTTTAGCACAGTCTCGAAAATGTATTAAGCCAGCATAAATTCAGCACAACCACTACTTACGAATATAATTTAATAACTGACCACCAATAGCGGGAAAGAAAGATACATTTACGTTTTCCTATCAATTAAAGGATTAGTAGAGTTCGAGGTTGACGCATTTACAGGGGTACAAAAACTGCACGCTCTTTTTTGCGTCGGCTGCCTTGCTAGATTATAAGAAGGCTTTTTAATCCTCAATAGCGTCAAATATTTATTGAAACATTTTGTTTCTTCCTTTCCATTTGTTATTTTAAGAAGTTGTATCTATTTTTCTTTAGTATGCTTGCGGAAATGTGGTTTTAAAATAAAGTTTTAACTATTTGTTTTTGTGATATCAAAACTATGCAATAACTAACTAACAATTTATTGCATTTATATAAAACCCAATTTAACATATCTTTTCTCACTATACTTGCTATTGCACTGAAAAAGATGGTTGACTTATTTTAAGGCACATTATAGTATTACCACACTACAATGAGAGAAAAGCAGTCGATAAGAAAAAAGGTTCGTTAGGCAGAATTCACACCAAAGCGATAGGCAACTAGCAACCAGCAACTAAAACACGAAACGTGCGATGTAGTATCGCTTCTGGATTCACACCAAAAGAACAAACGATTAGCTATCAGCAACTAGAACCACGCAAAACACTGTGCACTTGGTAACAAGATGTCCGTCGATAACGTTTTAGTTGTGTATTATATGCTTCGGCGGATGCGTAGAAGAAGGTGTATGAAGAAGAAACATAAACGGCGATATTGGGTACGTCCATTTAATCTACAAAGTATACAATACAGTGTAAATATAGTTGCAAGAGAGTTAAATGTAGACCGGGAAAAATTTAAAGGATTCTATAGGATGAATCAAGAAAACTATTTGTCATTACTTGCGCTAGTTTCCCAATCAATTACGAAAAAAGATACACATTACCGAGAGGCAGTGAGTGCCGAAGAACGCCTTCTTATTACTCTAAGGTAAATTAATACACAGTTATTTAGCTTATTTTATTTAAAAAACGAAAGGTACAACAATACTGAGTTATTCAATTACTTTCGAATGATGCAAAGGCATGGGGTGAGGAAGGGCTACTTCTGGCATCGGCAGTGTTGATGACCCAGGATGTAATTGCCGAAGAGGCAGTTGGACGTTCCAATTCTTGAAAATTATTATTATTCCAGGATGTCATTGTTGAGGGCGTCCCAAGTGCTTCACGTTCTTGTTCATCTAAAATATTGTCAATCATTTGAAGCACAGACGTTTTGAATTTTCGTTTTCGGCTACAGTTCATTTTCTTCACATCCGGTAAAAGGCTCTGGAGGAATGTTAAATCGGCATCTGCTTTACTTTGCGTCTTTATATAATCTATAAAGCATTTATCAGCTTCATTCTCTAAAGCTGAAGTTGAAGGTGTTGCAGAAGCGGGACGAAACTTTCTCCGTGCAGTCTGATGATAAGCAAGTTCAGAGCGTCTAATACGGTCAATATTTGCGCTTTCTGCCGTATGGTGTTCACGGTTTTCAAAAACATTCGTTGGAGTTTCCGCTTCGTTTTGACCTTCAAGATGTTGATCATCAAGTTCCTGAATAGCTGCATCCGTTTCGTCCACAGGCCCGTCGTCACTACTGGGGGATGGTAAATTTCCTGACTGAGGTCTTGATTTTATGTATGGTAGAATAAATTGCATCACATCTTGGAGATAGTATTTCTGCTTGTTGCCTCCTGATCCCGATGGAGGCTTTCTTTGAGCTCGAGCAAAGGCAGTTCTAAGATTCTTCCATTTTTCCTTACATTGTATCACTGAAACAATGATAGTTATTATATTATGTGTTAATATTATACTTGTTAAGTGTATTGATATAATTTTTGCAGATATTTAGCAACGGGAAGTAGCTTTGCAGCGCTATCTTTTCAATTCTTTCGAGGATGTAGTACAATAAGCTACATTATTAGAGAAACAACAGCCGCAATATGGAAATGTTTACAACCCCTCCACATGCCGGTACCGGACGCAGCAAAATGGAAAACTGTAGCTAATCGGTATTATGAGCTTTGGAATATACCAAACTGTTTAGGGGCAATCGACGGAAAGCATATCCGAATCAAAAAGTTCCGTAACACAGGATCACAAAATTTCAATTACAAAGGGTACTTCTCTGTTGTTTTGATGGCAGTAGCTGACGCAGACGGAATGTTTATAACAGTTGATGTTGGTGATTATGGTAGAAATAGTGACGGCGCAGTATTTAGAGCAAGCAAGCTGGGACGACTGCTCAATCAAACAATTTGAATATACCATCCCCACAACCTCTTCCACATGATGGACAGGATAATGCATTTCCCTTTTATTTTTGTGCTGATGAGGCGTTTCCTTTGAGAAAAAACATTATGCGTCCATATCCACAAAGGGTTTTAGATGACACAAAACGCATATTTAACTATCGATTATCGCGTGGTCGCAAAAGTGTTGAATGTTCTTTTGGTATGTTAGTAAGTAAATTTAGAGTCTTTGAAACTCCTATTGCTTGCGGAGAGGAATGCGTTGACAATATTATAAAAGCTGCTTGCGTTCTACACAATTTTATCCGCACCAAGGAAGGACGTTTAACAATACCTGGTCTAGTGCATGATGAAGCTAGATCGCAAGAAAATCAGATTACACATTTTCAATTCGTCCGTTCCGAAATTAATGAAAACAGTTCCGCAATCACACTGCGGGATTATCTAGCTGATTATTTTTTAAATCCTGAAGCTGCAATCCCTTGGCAGTGGGCTTACTGTATTAACACATGATATACATAATAATAAGAACAAAGCACAATTGATTACATTGTACCATTTGATAACTATAATAAACAACTAAAAAACATAACCTGTTCACTTACCTGATATGTTTGCTTCCTTTGCTACTAAATTCCATGTTTTTTCGGTGATTTGGCGTTTAGCATAGTCAGGGTTTGTATACTCGTACAAACACGGGTATTTTTCCACAATTTGCACAAATATTATATTTTCTTTTTCTCCCATTTTGAACACAATCGGCACAAAACTTCGACGATCACGCAACACGTGTCTCTAGCAATTGACACTCGATGTTGCTAGCGATATAAATCGTGTGTTGCCGACTGATATTCTTCCGAGCGATATCGCCGTCGTTCCGATGTGAATGGATACATAAAACAGTGTGTACTTTTTGAAAACGATATGTGTCGCATATCGCGTGTTGCTGGTTGCTAGTTGCCTATTGCTTTGGTGTGAATTCTGCCTTAAGGAAAATAGAGTCGAGTCGATGAGATCATCCGCATGCTTGAAACCTATGTACCTATGTATGTTATGTAAACATCGGCGAGCTCCGGCGTTTTTTCCTTTTGATCTTTTTTGCGATTTCTTTCTAATAGCTGTATAATATTTGTATATAATGGTTTTAATAATGCACAGGCATATATTATTTTAGTGGAATTACAATTGCATTATCGTTGGTTTAACATGATTTAGATAAATTTTAGTGGTGGTGCATTTGCACAATAAATACAAGTATTTTTTTTGTTTAGTTACAAAATACATAATAAAATAATCGAAGCAATATTACTATATGCTAACATAAAATTTTCTTGAAAATTTAAAAACGGAAGAAAATTCGTACACTATATCCTATTTATTGTAATGTTTTATTGCGACATGTTTCGGTCTAAATAACCATCATCAGGCAATAAACGTCAATCTTTGTTTTATATAAAATGATGTGTCGAAATAAATTATATATATAAAACCGATGAGAGAATATACTTAAATTTGATAATACGACATAAAATACAAACGAACAAATCACACATTAAAATGCAGGTAAAAATTATCACACCAATCAAATATAACTAAACGGAAAACGAACCAAGGACGTACGTTAAATCGATTTTATATGTATATAATTTATTTCGACACATCATTTTATACAAAACGAAGATTGACGTTTATTGCCTGATGATGTTTATTTAGACCGAAACATATCGCAATTTTCTTCCGCTTTTCAATTACATACTCTAATCCTCGGGGATTTCCTACATTATAAAATTTTGTGTTTAGTCTGTTAAAGACAGTAACCTAAATATGAAAAAAATGAAATTACATCTTGCAAACTTCAATCAAAATTAATCAGGTGCAATTGGAATAAAAATTTTCAATTATTAATTCAAAGTGACTAATTAAAAATTAAAATTAATTTAAATGTATTATCTTATTACTCACTCTAGAGTTCGATATCCGATTCAAATTTACAATCGGGATTTAATAGAAATTATAATTACAACATAATCTAAAACAGATTAAATGTGAGTTTCATTTTCAATTTCTATAGCAGGTAAAAGTTAATCTTCAAATTAATAATATATGCCTTAACCCACATCACTTTATAAAAGAAATTTGGGTAAATTGTTAAAAAGACATTAGTAATTATCGGCCTACTTTTTATTAGCATCAAGTTAAATGAAAGTTGCTGCCTTAAATTCAAGTATTAAAAGTTTTTTGGGTAGAATTTACTTAATTTGGTATGCAGTACACCAATTGTTTAAACTTGTTTATGTTTTATTAAATTACTTTTAAACTTTTGATAATATTTTGTTAGATTTCTTTAGGAGGATTGCCCTCGTCTGACATTTTCGTTTGTTTTTATAGGAACGTCTGTGCGCTAAGTAATGGACTCGAGTAAAACCGTTAAATTGATATGTGGCGTGATTTTTTTATCATCTGGTTTGTATACCTACAATTTATAATTTGTTGCTGAAAATTATTCAAAAATTAACTTGAAAAAAAAATTCAAAATTATATTTTTTCCAAAAGTATTTATCCCTTCAGTTACCACCGTAATCGTTATTACGTATATATTATTAAATTACAGGCAAAAATATGCTAAAATGCGAAATAAATATTTACGAATGAAGCGTAGTTGATAATTTTACTTAAGAAAATTATCATTGAGTCACTCTCCATTGGATGAAAGTAGCACAAAGAATGCAATATGCAATAAAATAAATAATACTATATTTACTATACGTATAAAAAGATTTAACAATTACTTTACCCCTATATTTTATATTATACCCTAACCTAACCAAATGTATGACGCTAAATATAATTTATAAACCACTTTCGCAATTTACGAATGTCAATATTTGATCCCTTGTTTAAACCCCACTTGTGATTATTTTATCATCTTGGTATTTACTACTTAAAAATATACTATAAAAAAGTATACGTATCACCACAAAGACAACGGGATTGCACAAAATATATATTTTAGAAGATTTTCAAAAAATTAAAAGTATATGATCACTTACTTTGGCACCGTCCTGAAGATGAATTAAGCCGCATACATACAATGAACACAACCACCACATACGAATATAATTTAGCAACTGACACCACCAAACCGGGAATGAAAAATACATTACGTTTTTCTAATATCAGTTAAGGGATTAGAATTCGAGGTTGACGCATTTACAGGGTACAAAAAACTGCATGTTCTTTTTGTGTTGCTTGTCGATGCCGGCTGACTTGCGAGTTTCTAAGAAGGCTTTTTAATCCTAAATAGTATCAAATATTTATTGAAACATTTTCTGTTTCTTCTTTTCCATTGTTATTTTAAGGTACTTTATCTTTGTTTTAGTATGCTTGCGGAAATGTAGTATTAAAATAAAGTTTTAACTATTTCTTTTTAGGATATCAAAACTATACAATAACTGACTAGCAATTTATGGTATTTAGGTACAACCCAATTTAGCACATTTTTTTCCCTCTATACCTACTAGTGCACTGAGAAAAATGGTTGACTTAATTCAACGCAAATTATAATATCGTATTTCTGCTGCTTTAAAATAAGGTGGTCTTCACCGCAGACATTACAATGAGCAAACAGCAGTAGTTACATTAATAAAATAGGTTTCGCTAACTAAATATTGGTCGACTTAAGATAGCGTTACAGAGAAGGGCGAGAAATATAAGAAGCTGTGAATGTTTCCTTATAAGTTATAAGTAACCCATTTCGAAGCTAAGCAGGTTAGAAGGAAAATTATATTTGATTTTTAAGTACTCTTATATTAGGCAAGTAGCTATTGAAATCAGGTTCATAGAGCTTATATAATGAATATGAAATTTAATTTTTTTTTTTCGGAAAGTATTTGCACCATCGATTACTACCGTGATCGTTAGTAAAGGTGAAGACGCATTAACTAATTAAATTTCATGCAAGATCCTGATCTTGATCCTTTGCGATTTCTTTCTAATAGCTGCATAATATTTGTATATAATGGTTTGAATACACAGGCATATATTATTTTAGTGGAATTAGAATTGCATTATCGTTGGTTTAACATGATTTAGATAAATTTTAGTGGTGGTGCATTTGCACAATAAATACAAGTATTTTTTTTTGTTTAGTTACAAAATACATAATAAAATAATCGAAGCAATATTACTATATGCTAACATAAAATTTTCTTGAAAATTTAAAAACGGAAGAAAATTCGTACACTACATCCTATTTATTGTAATATTTTATTGCGACCTGTTTCGGTCTAAATAACCATCATCAGGCAATAAACGTTAATCTTTGTTTTATATAAAATGATGTGTCGAAATAAATTATATATATAAAACCGATGAGAGAAAATACTTAAATTTGATAATATGAATTAAAATACAAACGAACAACAAATAACAGATTAAAATGCAGGTAAAAATTATCACACCAATCAAATATAACTAAACGAAAAACGAACCAAGGACGTACGTTAAATCGATTTTATATGTATATAATTTATTTCGACACATCATTTTATATAAAACGAAGATTGACGTTTATTGCTTGATGATGTTTATTTAGACCGAAACATATCGCAATTTTCTTCCGTTTTTCAATTACATACAATAATCCTCTGGGATTTCATACATTATAAAATTTTGTGTTTAGTCTATTAAAGAATTGATTTTATTATCTTATTACTCACTCTCAGGGTTCGAAATTAGTCTATGAAATTTTTAAGCAATTAAATAGATTAAAATTTACAATCGGGATTTAATAGAAATTATAATTACATATTGAATTGTTACTGAACAATTAAACATGTAATTAGTTAATTAATCGTTAATGTTAATCTAAAACGTTAAATGTGAGTTTCATTTTCAATTTGAGGTAAAAGTAAATCTTCAAATTAATAATATATGCCTATTTTTATAAGTAACTATGGAACCATATTTTTTGCGTAAAGTTTACAAATGGAGCCAACGACGACGTAAAATGTTCTGATTCATTAAGCGCACGCGATCACAAGCAACGTTCTAAAAACAAGCTTCTTTTGTTGCTAGTTAAACACACTTTTATTCTCTCTACACGCTCCATTTTTAGTGTAGTGGGCACTCAAAAATTAAAAAAAAATAAAAAAGTCTAAAAATTTAAAACTGAAAAATTTAAAAATTCAAAAAATTAAAAATTCGAAAATTCGAAATTTCCAAAATTAAAAAATTTGAAAATTTAAAATTTTGAAAATTTAAAAATTTTAAATTCCAAAATTTTTAAATTTAAAAATTTAAATTAAATTAATATAATAATATATAAATTTAAATTTTAAATTTAAAAATTTAAAAATCAAAATTAAAAACTAAAAATTCCAATATTTGAAAACTCAAAAATTTGAAAATTTAAAAATTAAAAAATTTAAATCTTAATTTTTGAATTTTAAATTTAAATAAAATAATAAAAATTTAAATTTTTAAATTTAAGGGCACAAGGGCACGTGCCCACCCAACCACCAAGATAAACACAAAGAAATTCGCATGTAATTCAGTGCATTATTTTGTTTTATTATTTTTACGTATTTTTATAGCGATGGTATCAAAGTTTCCTTCCGCAC
Organism: Protaetia brevitarsis; assembly: GCA_004143645.1. Classification (NCBI taxonomy): domain Eukaryota; kingdom Metazoa; phylum Arthropoda; class Insecta; order Coleoptera; family Scarabaeidae; genus Protaetia; species Protaetia brevitarsis. The sequence continues at coordinate 71,275 of RXPK01002657.1, read as the reverse complement.
CGCAAACGCTAGCGTATATGCGAACGCTATGCGAAGCAAACTATGCTCCGGGGCACTCTTTCCGATGTACCTATTGGAGTATGAATCGGACGGCTCCGTTTATCTTCGCTATATGCGCTTATACGAGCGCTTCGGGGCACGCAATGCCGTGTCCCCAGTTAACGTCTTGCATTCGGTGCGACTGCATCGTTTTCAACGCGTACCGCGCATATGTGATTTCAAAGGCTTGAAGTGACGTTTATTATTAATGATGGAAGCTAATTGAGTGCAAAATCTTAAAAAAAAAAACCGCTCTCATTTGAGGAAAAACTTTTAATTAAAGCGAAAAGGAAGGTCTATTCCTGATCTTCAAATAAACTACACTTCCACAAGTAAAACTCGAACTTACAATAGAGTATTCAATAAAAATATATATGAAAAATATGGGTGGATGTACATGCGGATGTTCACTATGTAAACGATGTTTTTCCACCCTCAAACGCATTAAAACTTTTCTCAGAAGCACAATGTCAGATCTACTGAACGCATTTTTACAACAAAGTCATAGACGTCTTTTCCAGCATGAAAAATAGGAGAATGGATTTTATGTACAAAAAATAGGCAAGTTCTTATATTGTGCCAACCCTCTTTCATAACTCACGAGCCGCCACTGGTGGTCAACAAAAATAAAATAAAATCACCTGATTAATTTAAATTGAATCAGAAAGATTAACTTTATTTATAAGCGTCTAGAGAATTAAAATGCACGTTGTGTTTGAATATTATTATCCTTTGCTTATAATTCGTCAAATACATTATGTAAACTGTAAACATTTTATTTTTGTGTATTTGTGTTCGAAATTAGAGTCTTATGCAACTACAATTGCAATATTATATCATTAAACACAACCCATTATCACTTTATAAAAGAAATTTGTGTAAATTGTTAAAAAGACATGCAATTATAGTTTATAGAAAAATATGTATTTACAAGGTAAGTATACTATAAAATAGAATATAAAATAATACCAAAGACTGTATTATCTAAGCCTAGATTTACTACTAAAACTGTTACTTGTGCAGTAGAGACATTCTATCTGATCACTAATGAAATAATCCAACACTTTCACACTTTTCCCAAATATCAATCTGTTAATATTGCTAATAATGTAGCTACTCTGAGTCAAATTCTTCATCGAGAGTGTTTTGCACCTTCACAAATTCAATATTTAGGTTTATAGGCTGATTGTTAATCGCTGAAGTATCTTCAATTGTAGTCAAGGATGTTTTGTCAGAAATATTCGGCTTTCTATCTTCCTGGGTGTTTTTTAAAGTTTGGTTTTGCCTTTTGCTGATGTCACATAGTTGCAACCACTCTAAAGAACACTGATTGATATCTCTTTCAGTCGCCGCTATGGAGTCTACTAATGCTTTGTGCAGATTTAAGAGTTTCTTGTATTTGTCATTACATGGAGTGGCCATTTTGCAATTAAAATAAACACTAGGCCCCACTTCATATATTGCATTAATTCCTCAATAAATTAGTACTATTAAATTGCAAAGAAACGAATACAAGCAATTATTATTTTCATAGTTACAAAGTACATTCGGGTATTCGGTACATTTGAATAGGTTAACCACAGAGGTTAACGTTTGACAGCTATTGATGCGCCACTTATGGGTTGCCGTACATTATGTTCCCAATGTTGCCACAAGAAGAAAAATTATATACGCCCAGAGTATTAAAGTAACTTTTATTTTAATTAATGAGAATAATATACAAAAAAATATTGTAGTGCTTTTATACAAAATGGTGGCGTAATTCGAGAGTTTAATAATTTTTACAATTAAATTATATCAGTTCAATTTAGAAATTTAATTAAATCTCTATTGGTGACGGCGTTGCATTATTTTTAGGTTATTCAAGAAGTGTCAAGCGCAGATGCCGGTGAATTTATTACTGTTATTTAAATTTTATATCCAAACTTGCGCTTTAAATTAAATTTCGTCATGGTTGTAAGAAAGTACGACGAAGAACTAAAATATCTCGAAAAAATGAGTCCAAACTGCTGGAGAATAAAGAAAGGATTCCAACCAAACATGAATGTGGAGGGCTGTTTCTACGTCAACGCTACGTTGGAGAAATTAATGTTGGATGAATTAAGAAATGCCTGTAGACCCGGCATGGTCGGTGGATTCCTACCTGGTGTTAAGCAAATAGCAAATGTTGCAGCTTTACCTGGAATAGTTGGGCGATCAGTGGGCTTACCAGATGTCCATTCCGGCTATGGATTTGCGATTGGAAATATGGCTGCATTCGATATAGATGATCCAAATTCTGTAGTTTCACCAGGTATTGAGTTGGGTAGGTAATCTGTGAATTATATTTATAAAGAGGATAATTTCACAGGTGGTGTAGGTTTTGACATTAATTGCGGTGTTCGCTTGCTTAAGGACTAATTTATATGAAAAAGATGTTCAACCAGTTAAAGAACAATTAGCACAAAGCTTATTTGATCACATTCCCGTGGGTGTTGGGTCGAAAGGTATTATCCCGATGAATGCGAAAGATTTAGAGGAAGCTTTGGAAATGGGGATGGACTGGTCATTAAGGGAAGGCTATGTTTGGGCTGAAGACAAGGAACATTGTGAGGAATATGGCAGAATGTTGAATGCAGATCCTGCTAAAGTCAGTATGCGTGCCAAAAAAAGAGGTCTTCCACAGGTATATGAACAAATAAATATCATTTTTAACTGTATGATACAATAATTTTTTGTATATACTTGTATAATGGTTGAACACCCTACAATTGGGTTGCGCGAGGGTGTCGTCAGTTTTCGTCAATATGCCTCTCAGAGTCTTCTTTTTTAGTCGATTTCGCAAATCTTACCATTCTCACCATATTTTTTCACCCCTTTTAGCCATCATATCCTAGATCTTCCCCTCCTCCTTCTGTTTGTGGCTTGCCGCTGCATCACCAATTGGTTGGTTGTGGGTATATTGAAATGTAGATTTTTACGCGACTAATGCCGTTAAATCATGTACCAATATAACGAGAACAGAAGGCACGAATAATCGGGACATAACAAGGGAATTAAAACTCAAATCTACCCACAACTGCGCATGCGCAGATTCTAAAAAATTGTTGCTATTGCAGCTGCACTCTACCCAGAGATTGGATTTTGGTTTGATCCTCTGAATAGGAACGGCAAAGGTTTTTCATATATCGATATCTTTTTTACGATATATCGCAAACACCATATAGAACTTATAATAAATAATATCGATAATTTTTGATATATCGATATATTTTGCCACCCTTAGTGATTAGGTGTGGCAAGTTTTTTTTTTTTTCAAATATATTTCACATAAAACGTTAGTCAAAGAATGTATGTGGAATAATTTTTACTGATGTTAAAAAAATGGCGGGAAATTTAAATTTATAACTACTAAAGCTCGGAGAGAGAATTTAAAACAATGTTGTATGGAACTATTTTAATATAGGCCTACAAAATTGTGGTAGAACTTGTTCCAGAAAGCGTTTATTTATAAATAAATATAATAAACACTAACAAAAACAAATAAAATACGCAAGTTGTATATTTAAATAGGTTTAACAAACATATACATATATAATAACGTATGTTTCGATTTTTGGCTAATCAAAAACTGACTGAAAAATTATATAGGTTAAAAAAACTGTCAGATTAAGTTTATATTTAAATTAGAACTGAAAATTGAAAATGACGAATCAAATTTCGAAATAAATGATTGAATAAATATCGTTATCAATATGTAAAGGGGTTTGTCATTTTTTATTTTTAATTTCGATGTTATAAAGTTAACATTATTGTTTTAAAACTTATAATTCTTTAGCCTTCTGCATATATTCATCAGTAATGTTATCTAATTACACAAAAAGTGAGTGTATTAAGCCCATTTAATCATTTAGAAACTTCATTTTCTAAAATTCGCACAATTATTAAGAGTGATTCATAGCTTGACTCCAGATGCCTATTTTTCCCAAATTCAATTTTGGAAGTTACACAAAAAAAAATAATTTTATTTTAACGGTGCTCTTCAAAATGAATTATAGTTTATCGGCAAAGAAATCTTATTTCGTTTTTTTTTTGCAGTAATTTTTTTAAACATTTCTGTAACATAAAATTTAAATACGACAAATAAATCTGTAAGAAATTTCGTAGTGAAGGGCTGTCCTTGGTGGTAACATTTGGCAATACCAAGGAATTTCTACAGGCTACTCAATTGGCAACATTGTAAAAACAATCACATGGTATAATAATGTTGGTAAATACTGAAATAGAATATTTTCCTTGTGGCGTTCTTTTTCTATAATTTTACCGTTAGTAAATTAGTAAAACTTTGTTACTTTAATTACATAATAAGAAAATTTCATATCAATTTATTTTTGCACTTTTCACAACAATTTCTTGACCGGCGTTATGTTAAAATCAAATATCATCAGCTATTTCTCCATAAAAAATAAATCCTTGGAATTTCGAAATGAAGATGAATTAATATATTGCAAGTTCTCTGTCCAAGTTGCATCCGATATATCGGGATGTAAAATATTGATATTTTCGATGTATTGATATATCTTTGGCATCTCCAGTAGGGAATGTAATGTGTCGGACAAGAATTCCAATACATATCACATCTTTATATCGTATATTATATTACATTTATTGCATATGACAATAAAACGTAAGATAAAGACGTAATAAGCTAAAAAAATTGTCAGTACTGGCACAGCAGAATAATATGTACATGTATTATTTTTCCGTTCCAACAAACGGAAATGATATAATGTCTCTCATTTGTTCTTTATTGTAGCCACCAGTCGCGGAGTCTTTAGATGGTATTCCCTTTTCTGTATTATCGTAAAAAATTGCTAGGAGTTTTTTGTTAATTCTTTTTCAATTGCCTCTTTTTCCTTGCGCCAAATTACAATGTGTTTTATAGTTAGGAACACTAGGAGCAGGGAATCACTATGCAGAAATTCAAGTCGTCGATGAAATATTCGACAAATCAGCTGCGTATAAAATGGGAATCGAAGAAAGAGGTCAAATATGTGTCATGATCCACTCTGGCAGCAGAGGATTTGGTCATCAAGTTGCCACAGATGCTCTAGTCCAAATGGAAAAAGCCATGAAGCGGGATAATATTGAAACTAACGATCGACAATTGGCCTGTGCTAGGATTAAATCTCAAGAAGGGCAGGATTACCTGAAATCAATGGCTGCTGCCGCAAACTTCGCCTGGGTGAACAGGAGTTCTATGACGTTCCTAACCAGACAAGTAACCGATAAGAAATTCAAAAGGCATTTCAATTTTAATAATTTATTTTCACTCCTAGGCATTCGCAAAACAATTCCATATGACACCTGACGATTTGGATATGCACGTCATTTACGACGTGTCTCATAACATTGCCAAAGTAGAAGAGCATATCGTCGACGGAAAAAGGAAGACGTTGCTGGTACATAGGAAGGGATCAACTAGAGCGTTTCCACCGCATCACCCACTAATTCCTGTAGATTACCAATTAACCGGGCAGCCTGTATTGATTGGAGGAACCATGGGAACGTGTAGCTATGTATTGACTGGCACTGAGCAAGGAATGTTGGATACTTTTGGATCGACGTGTCACGGAGCCGTAAGTGGATAATCGATTTCATCGATACAAAAATACGCCTTATTTATTTTGCAGGGTCGAGCATTATCGAGAGCGAAATCTAGGCGTAATTTAGATTATACAGACGTGCTTAACAAGTTAGAGCATATGGGAATATCAATTCGTGTAGCTTCTCCGAAGTTAGTGATGGAAGAGGCACCGGAATCTTATAAGAACGTGACTGATGTTGTGAATACCTGCCATGCTGCTGGTATCAGCAAGAAATGCATTAAATTACGACCAATCGCTGTGATTAAAGGGTAGATTATTTTGCCAAATCTATATGATTACTTATTTTTTTTACTCATATAATAAGATATTTATTTTATTAAGTTACTGTAACAATATATGATTAATTTCTTTAGATTTGTAAAGATTATTGGATTATATAATTAATAAATAAATATGAAATCGATTTTTTTCATTTCTCTTAATTGAACTTATTAACATTACATTTCAATCTATTCCAAAAAATATCGTTGTAATAAAAGTTTTTTATAGATACAGTGAAAACTTTTCTAACAGACTTTCTCCAACGGATAATTTTAAAATGTCCTTGGCCTGGAAGTATATGAACGCAATGCATTTAGAACCCCTTCTAGATAACTTTCTAATAAACGTAGCGAAATTTTCATCAAGACATAAATATAGGTTCGCTCACATACAAATCGCTGTAGTTGAAGGAAACTATTATAACATAAAAATATCTTCATTCCGACTTGCGAAATAAAACAAATATCTATACAAAATAACGTCAACAGAGAAAGAGTTCAAGTAGCTGCTCATTTGGAGGTTTTAAATTTAAAAGTTATCAAAAAGAAAAAATTCATTGACAAAATAAGAAGTTTTTATATTTTGCTTAAAGCTATTAGATGTAGTACAATGTTTCTAAAATTTAGATCCTAGGACGGACAATCTTTTTTCAAAAGATGTAGTTTTATGGACCGAAGGTACCACGTAATTCACTTGCCATTGTAATCTTCTGAATATCAGTAGAAAAATTTGGACTCAAAACAAAACAAAGCGCCTCGAGAATATAAATATCAAAAGCAATGGGATTTTCATCTGTACTCTGAATATGTCCCTACAGGATTCATAGTAAGATAGGTCAAACGCAGGGTTTGTTTTTGCAATAAATTAACAATAAAAGATTGAATAGTAAGTTTTCCGTGCATGCGTATTGCAAGAATTATGGATGGTGTAACATACTCGATCTAGATGTAAATTCAATTTTAAGTATCCTACATCAATGTCATCAGCTTAAAGATCAATACTAACAGTCGATAAAGATAAAAGAAAGCTATTCATAAATATTAAAAAAAAAAAAAATAGGTCTTAGTACAGATCCGTGCGGTACCCCACTTCCGCTAGTGCGCTAGCGTAACTTTGCGCAATGCAATAATAAATACATGCTGGTGATCACTTAAAAAATAGATTTTTTTAAAACAAGAGTGTAACAACTCGTTTATAAACGATTTGTATAATTAAAGAATAAGGACAAAATGCTGAAATACTGATGACTCTATAATTATCAAGGCAATTTGGATCAACCTTTTTATAGATGGGAACAAAATTGGCTATTTTTAAAATCACAGGGAAAGTTTCCTGCCCAAAACAATAATTAATTGAGTAGCAAAGTGGCCTTAAAATGGTATTAACATAACCTTTAAATTATAAATGAGAAAATTGAACCATGCACCAAGGGTCATAGTAATTTAATTTGGTTTTCGTAAATACAGGACCATTACGTACACTGAGACTACTTGGCTGTAAAAAAAAACATTTATATTTCTTTAAAGTTATTTTTTCAATTGTCTGTTAACTAAAAAGAGGTGTAATCGTTAGCATTTCCCTTACGGGAGGAAAAAAATGACTCGATTTTAAGTTTTTGAAAAACTTTTTTTCTCTAGATGACAGAATTCTCTGAATCCATCAATGCTTTTTTTGTATAGGTACAATGTACAGTCCAGTGATAAGCACAGCGCAATTTACTTCAGATTACTTTCATATTTTACAGTCTTTTTTTATAGTTCACGCTTTTTTTCAATTTTTATAATGTCTTCCTGTTTATTTTTAACGTGTATTTAAGTTACAGAGAAATTAAGGTAATATTTTTAAAAACAAATAAAAAAAAGTAAACTTTAACACTATAAAACAAATTAAATAAACTTTTATATTTGTAAAATGTTCATTTGTTGAATAACTAAGATAATGTAACGAGCACCAACTTTTGAAACTGGCGATTCCGATAGGCGTCCCTAGATGGCGCTAGCATAGCGGAAGAAAGAACTACCTACGAGGAATGACAGAGGGCAATACCGGGTCGAAGATTCGAGAATATTGTGGAAGGAATCTGGAAGGACGTTCTAGAAGGGTCTCGAACAATCTGGAAGTACGCGCCAGCTATAAATAACGCGTCGGGTTGGCCAGGAGGCAGTCAGTCGATACGAGTTGGACAGTGCGGATCGCGAAGTGAATTAGTACGTGTAATATAAATATCGGTGCAAATAAATCGTTTACATAAATAAAGACATTAGTGGTTAAGTGATTTAATTAATAAGCATTTTTAATAGATTTTAAATACCGTAATTGTGTTAATAGAATAAGTGAATTTAAATATATCGCCTGCGTGTTTTTCTAAAACCCCGACAACGTTTTAAAAACTAGAAAAACGTTACAATAATTATTATGAATGGAACAAATTTTAATTACTTACGAGTCGACAAACTCGCAATCCTTAAAAGCTTTAAAAAGGCTGATTTTGTTTAAAAAATTGATAAAAATGCATGTAAATAATAGAAAATGTGTCGCCAAACTAACAACTAAATAAGAGATGAACAAATATCCAGACCAATGTTTTACAGCGCTTTGCTTATAGATGTTGCTCTGGTTTGTATTATTCACTCTGTCTAACACTCATTTCCTTTTCAGGTGGAGCACGGGGTTAAGATGATTTGTAATAATTTAGTTTTCATAAATAAAGTGTCTAACACTCAAAATCGACTACTGGATATAAGTGCTACTAGATATTAATTGGGCTTTACTCTCTATAATTAGTTCTTCAGATTTTAAGTTAATAGAAACTACAATAAAAAAAATAATCCCAAATAGTTAAATTTAAATTTTCCACAACAATTTTTAGTGAATTCAACGTGAAGGCATTAAAATAACTATTACTGTAGTAGAAAATGATAAGTAATTTTATGTTTCAACGTTAAAGTTACCGAGAATAATTGCGGCAAGTTTAAATTTGGCTATTAGGGATAGTAATAATTTAACGTTTTAAAAGAATTAAGTCTTTTCTGCATGCGTTTAACGTAGTTACGGTCAAAATATCCTTTTATACGTTTCTTCAAAACCCCGCAAGTATATGCAGAACTAAATTCCGATCTATTAATAAATATTAAAAACACACACATTGGTAAAGGCGTAAGAGCTATGAAGTTTTTTTTCTTTTGTTTCCTATAAAAGTAGGTGGGACGGGCATGCAAGCTTTTTAAACTACATCGACGATATGTATTATTAAAGCTTCTTACAAAGATTTCTAATCAAACACTTTAAGTCCACATTAAAGTCCGCTAAACGCAGGTTACACTGTATTTATATTATTATTTTTTTTTTAATAGGAAAACGATAATTAGATTAAATAAAAATAAAATTTTATGAAGGTATACTTTAATACTATGATCACATTTAAATTATATCTTAAATTATTATATAAAATATGTACAAATAAATTTCAACAACTAGTATATAAATATTTTAAAAAAATAAAAAAATACGTCAAATAATGGCATATACATATGTACTCAAATAAATTGGTAAATATAGTACTATCATCTAAAATGTGCCAATTTTTTCGTTAAAGTGTTTCGCTTTTAAATTCCCAACTTGTTACGCATAAGCTATCGAAATTTTAATTATTTCTAAATTTTCATCTACAGTATATTTGAAGGACACTTGAGTACAATTACCTAGAAATATGGCTCTCTTTCCCTAAGAAGCTTAAGTTAATATGCTGTCCTTTGGTTCACGTTTATCATCTCAGTTGTGCTGTAACAAAGAAGCAGTAGTTTTAAAATCAATTTTTTTTTTGGGGAATACACTACCTCTTCCCGTATTTGATGTGTATAAACAGCAATGCGATACCAAGTAATAGACATATACACCCAACAACGATATAGGCAATGCCTAAAAATGGATTTTTACCGCCAAGAAGCGATGTTGTGCTTAAAATCATTCGTTTAGTCCCATTGAAAGCGCTGACGTCATATACTAAAAAAATAATGAAAATAATCATCCACATTAACTGCCTACAACACTAATTACTGTAGTAAACTTGCAATATATAGTCTCCACTCGGTAAACCATTCCCATATCCCGGTTGACTGTGATCGATGCGTCTGTACAGTTTTCTAAATGTTGGCAACGCCGCCGTTCGCATCCACACGATTAAGTCCTCATTTTGGAAACCGTTGTTTTCGGCATTTTCCAGATCTAATTCATATACGGGTCTACGCCAAGCCCTGGGCGTACTGAAGTTTTGGAAAGCGACTGTGAGATTGCCATCCGGATTCCTGAATTTGATTCTCCTATCTGATTCCCACGCTATACCGGTCCTCAGTAAATTTAATTTCTTTATGCTTTTATCCGATTTATGGAAAAGTGTTAGCTCATCTAAAAATGAGGAAAATATCCAAGTATGTTTCAAAAAATTTACTGCTTATACAGGATTTTCCACGGAAGTGGCTGGTTAAAAGTTTTCCCACTTAACGAAATTCCACAGTTTTAAAAATTTGGGATTTGCAACAACTTAGTACTTACTTTTTTTCTAAAATATTTCCAACCTCTTTGCACTTCCGGTTTACCGGAAGTCGCCATGAACTTTGTTATTTTAAATAGAACACCTCATATATTATTATATTTTTGAATTTACCATAAAATTCTATAACGATTACTACTAGGGTTTCCTATACCTATCTTCAACTGTTTTTGAGATATTGCGATTTTTGTTAAAATTTTGACATTGACATCGTTATATGTAATTGATTGATTCTCTCTTGGTTTAAGTGTTAGAAGTCTCCCACTTTAAAATTAACAAGTACTAACATGGTTTTACCAAAACGTAATAAAAAAATTCATTGAAATTATAGAGAGTGTTTAAAAATTAGTGGCATATCAAAGAATGTTAAAAGTTGCAAAACTTATTTTTTTCAAATAGAACACCCTGTATATTTTTGTATTATTGGATGTAGAATTAAATTTTACACCGATTTGCTGTAGCATTGTCTATATCCATCTTCAGTGGTTTTCTTTTAAATTACTCGTTTTGTTTATTACAGCTTTCAAATGGCCGAATAATTTCTATCTAGTGGGCCATGACTTTAACATGACAACAATTTATTATTATTAGTAAGTGTTATTATTATAATCATTGTTTGTTACACGTCGCGTGTTCAAATGGATGAATATTATTGTGGAACTTATGAATTAGAAAATGAAAAATATTGGAGAAGCTTATTCTAACGTGGATACTATAAATTTATTTTAGATTCACTGAGAATACAGGAAGAACTTATAGAAAATTCAATGTAATTAAGGAAATTTATTTGTCGTTCATATATCTAACGGAATCCAGAAAATTTTGAAATGATTTCTCTTAATAGCTTGGTTTCAAATTAAGGGAAATGGCATAAACGATAACGACAACGACATAACAAAAATTGTTTCACTAAAACGTAGTGTACTTGTCAGACAAATATTTTAAAGTTTTTGATATATTAAAGTATTTTCAAAATTGTAAAAGTTTTAATATGAAGAATATTTAGATACATGCATACTTAACAAATGCAATTTACAAGCAGCATAAACTTGAACCATGACATAGAGCATCAAAAAAAAAAATGCTTAATGTGAATTCCGTTTACGTCCAAGCATTTTATTATTCGACGTCTTAATGTGTCGCTTTATACTTCTTCTCACTTCAACTGGGTCTAATTCATCAAACGTTCTCGTCACACGAATTATTAAATCTTGGTTGGCAGTACCAGAAGTTGCGTACAGTATGTAATCTGTGTAACGTATTATTTCAAAATTTTCTGAATTTTATTAGATATATTAGCCGAAAATACATTCCTATAATTACCGTAAATTCTCTATAAGTTTCTCCTGCATTCTCAGTGAATGTAAAATAAATTTAAAGTATCCAGGTTAGAATAAGCTCCTCCAATATTTTTCATTTTCTAATTCATAAGTTCCACAATAATATTCATCCATCTGAACACGCGACGTGTAACAAACAATGATTATAACAATAATACTTACTAATAATAATAAATTGTTGTCATGTTAAAGTCATGGCCCACCAGATAGAAATTATTCGGCCATTTGAAAGCGGTAAAACAAAACGAGTAATTTAAAAGAAAACCACTGAAGATGGGTATAGGCAATGTTACAGCAAATCGGTGTAAAATTTAATTCTACATCCAATAATACAAAAATATACAGGGTGTTCTATTTGAAAAAATTAAGTTTTGCAACTTTCAAAATTCTTTGATATGCCACTAATTTTTAAACACCCTGTATAATTTCAATGAATTTTTTTATTACGTTTTGGTAAAACCATGTTAGTACTTGTTAATTTTAAAGTGGGAGACTTCTAACACTTAAACCAAGAGAGAATCAATCAATTACATATAACGATGTAAATGTCAAAAATTTTAACAAAAATCGCAATATCTCAAAAACAGTTGAAGATAGGTATAGGAAACCCTAGTAGTAATCGTCATAGAATTTTATGGTACATTCAAAAATATAATAATATATGGGGTGTTCTATTTAAAATAACAAAGTTCATGGCGAGTTCCGGTAAACCGGAAGTGCAAAAAGGTTGGAAATATTATAGAAAAAAAGTAAATACCAAGTTTTTGCAAATCCCAAATTTTTAAAACTGAGGAATTTCGTTAAGTCCGAAAACTTCTAACCAGCCACTTCCGTGGAAAACCCTGTATATGTAGTGTTGTAAAAAAGTATTCGCACAGTAGCAATATTTGAAAAAAAAATGTGTGATTAAAGTTAGTAAAGGTGTAACTTTGTTTTTTTTTAATAACTAAATACACAGCTCTCTATAATGCGTATGAGCTACAACAAATAAAAGTTATTATGAATTAATAACTGATACAAATTTGTTTCCATTGCAACATATCAATATATAAAAATATTAACACATGTTAAAAAAAGTGTAAGTACAAACTATATATGAGAAGCAATGACTTTCACCATTTGAGTAACGATTATCTATAGCTTAGAAGGCGTATTTATATCAAAGCTGCTATTTTTTTGGCAATTTAAATTTGGGGAGAGTAGTTGCAAAAAACAATATCAAATATCTCAGGATCATTTTAGATCATAAAATTAAATCTTAAGGCGCATATTTACCACGTGACTGCGAAAGGTAGTGAAATGAGTAATAAAATTAGAGCACCGGCTAGAATCATGTGGAGTTTAGATGGTAATGTGGCGGGTACTATTCACAGGGGCGCTATAGAAACGGCAATATTATACGCAGAGCGATATGAGTGGATGCGTATAAAATTAAACAATCAGGGCTACAAACGCGTATTCATCTATTTCGAGTGACGCGGCGTGTGTTATTTCGGGTATATTATCAGCATATTTAAGTTTGTTTGAGCTAAAATTTCTGGCTGTCTTTTCCAAAGTCAGAAGGATATCTGCTGGCTATCAGTGCTCCGGGCTGCTTTCCAGGTCCTGCTTCCAGAGTAAGGTTTTCCATGGTTTCTCTTATTCTCGCTCCAGGGGCGCAAACGTAACAACGATTGGTAGCTGACCGATTTATTATATTTTTGTTATTATTATTAATAATCGTAGGGAAATTATTTAATTAGAGTAGGAACTATTCAATTGTTATGGAATCCATATAGTATTTAGAATAGGTATTAGCCTCGTGTAATATCTTTAGGTGGAGGACGGGTTTAGGAAAACTGTGATTTATTTAGCTTTTCATAAATAAAGTGCAGCTTAACTATTTTTTTTGTTAAAATAGGACGCAATCGAAGAGAGAAAATAAAAGCAGCTATATTTTTAAAAATACTGACTGAGATAAACATTATTTTGATTCTATATCACGTTCCTCGATGTGTAAATTAATATTTACTCCAAATATTTTTTTTTGAAATTATTACTGCAGTGTTTGCTGCAGTTTTATAACAGAATTGTCATGAGTTACTTTGACGCATATTGCGCAGGCAGTTTTAGTGTACTACCAACTTGACGTGAGCGTATATTAGGCTGCACATACATAATAAAATAAAAATTGCACGCTACTGAATTATATTACCTAATTTATTCGAAACAACGGATGTAGATATTGATATAACTACGTGGAAACTAGAGTAGGATCAGGACGTGCAGTCATTTTCGATCGCTCGGTATAATATAGCGGTTTTATGGGGAAAATAATTCAAGAAATCGGTTTACGAAAGCTAACAATACGCGAGGAAAGAAAAATAATAAAAATAGTGAAAATAAAACCTAAAATTGCTGCTTATGTGATTCCAGAAATATTATAAGAAAATTTTGTGATGTTTATTAATTACTAGTAACATTTAATTTGTTTGTAACTCATAGGTATTGTGGAGTATGCCACGTAGTTTTAGTGGAAAAGAAACACCAAACGAACACATATTTCATTTCTAACATCTAAAGACATTTTGCTAGAAATGTTGCAGTTGTGCATAAATAACTACAATGCTTGTGTAGAGTATTGTAGATACAAACGTTATCTTTGTATTTCGATTACATAGACGTGAAACCAAGAAGATAAAAAATGCACAAAAATATCAAAGACACAATTCGAAATCTTAATAGCCTATATCGGGAAACATTAAAGATTAATTAACAAATTAATGTATTTCTGCTAATAACTGTAATAAATAAGAGGAATGTTTCCCAAGAGAAATTTTCTCCTCACGCAGGATTCGAACCTACACACTCTGGTTTACCGGACGAACGCTCTACCAATTAAGCTAGAGAGGAGCATGCAGATTCGAGCGATAAATCGACCTATGTCGATAATCTTGAAAGGCAGGCAGGACGGCGAATATGCGAAGTTTGCAAGCTTCTTACAGTGACAAATTAACGAATTAATGTATCTCTGCTAATAACTATAATAATTAAGAGGATGTCTTCTTTGCTACTCGCAGTCCCGCCGGCCTTTCAAGATCTAATATCGACATAGGTCGATTTATCGCTCGACTCTACATGCTCCTCTCTGGCTTAATTGGTAGAGCGTTCGTCCGGTAAACGAGAGCTTGTAGGTTCGAATCCTGCGTGAGGAAAAATATTTTCTTGGGAAAATTCCAATTAATGAGTACAGTTATTAGCAGAAATGCATTACTTTGTTAATTTCTCACTGCAAAAATTTGCAAAATTTGCATTAAAATGCATTAATAAAATCTATATGATTAACGATACTAGTAATAAAGTAATGATTAGTAATAAAAGTCACAGTATAACTTCAAACATAAATTAGAGGAACCAAAATGATGGAAGCGACATGCATGCTAAAAACAAATTAGTACGAAATATATGTTGCAATACAGTGGTGTAGAACTTTTGGAGGAAAGAGTAAATAACTACGAAATGAAAGGAAAGAGCTAATACAAAAGAAAGAGCATGAGGAACGAATCTAGAAACGAGAAAATACTAGTTAAAATAAGAAATAACGGTAAAGTTTCAAAAAATAAGAAGAAAATATGAAAAACAATTGTTAAAATATGGACAGCAATTACAAACACATATATGTTGCTTGCTCCTTTTTATGTAAAGCTACATATAAAAAGTGACAAGAAAAAGCACGTGATCTACAAATTAATAACTTTCATTTACAAATGCTGTTTACAAAATTTTAGAAAAAAAAATTAGAAAATATTGGTGGACTACTGACTACTAGAATAACTTCAGAATAGATAGATTTATTATTAATGCCAAAATCACGAAATATATATACATAGCATACAATCTTTATTGATTTAAAAAGTAGTTTTTTGTTAACACTCAAGAGTATTAAGAAGAAAGTATTTAAGAAAATTAACGATAAATAATTATTAGGTGACTAACTAAAACAATAAATAGAAAAGAAGATTTAAAAACAATAGGAAGATACATAACATAAGCAATATTCAAACTAAACATAGCAGAGTAAGGAGCAAGAAGAAACTCAGAGAGAAGATGAATTTTGGGAAACTATGATGCGACAACCAACAGAAATGATCAGGAAGGCAACAAAGTGGATTCTGAACACCGAAAAACAGAATCTGTGTAGGAGAATACAAGAAGATGCCAAACTAAAGATATTGTTTCAAAATAAAAAACAAATGTTAGGATAATGACAATGATTTTATAAAACTAAAGTAAAATTGCATATTTATTACAGGAAACTTGACTTACTTACCACTAAACAGCGAATTTGCAATTGCGCCACAAGGTGCAGTTGGATGCGTACCATTAGAAGCAAACGGCACACAATCCGATGATGGAGCCACATGTAGTTGACCCAGTAACTGGGTGTCATCCCGTGACTTCACGTACCTCCGATGATTTTGATAGAAGTTCGTCAAACCATAATACATGTACACCTTGCCCTAATTTAATGCATCAAATCAACAAAATAAGTTTAACAAACTCACAACTACACACCAAAAAATCGGCGTCTAACTTAAACGATATGTTACAATAGCAGTCAGCGAAAGCATCGGCAGTTAGAACTGATAAACAGGTCTGGTCTGTCTCTATGATCTCTCCATTTTCTACATAGGACTTATTGCACAAGGTATAATCGATTATTTTCTCCTTAACTTCATCGGAAAAGTATAATAGGGCTATTCCAACAGGAATGAATGCGACACCAATAACGAAAAATGTAGGTAGTACTGTACCAGCAGTCAATATGGGCTGCCACGCTGGCAACCTTTGTTGCTTGAATGCACTATCTAAAAACAAAAGATTATACACAATATAAATAAAAACCGATTAATTCAAAACAAACAATATATTCCCATTGTAACAGTAGATATAAATGATACAACATCCGAAATGCAACTGCAATTGAACATCTATTGGTAATCGAATAGATGTCATAAAAAATGCATGAAGTGATTGTTAGAACACATGCTACGTTTCCAGTTGCACATCGTTGTTTCCTATGCAATATTAATCGTTTTTATATGCTTTATAAAATCAATAAAGGGTGCAGCTTATGGATGAGAACAAGGAAATTTATTTACTTCATTAAGCTCTCCTACCTGACGGTCTTTTTGTTTTTACCGGTTGCTCCGTACTTTCTGGAGCCATGTTATTAAATAATGCAATAACCTGCAGTTAAAAAATTAAGTATAAAATATTTATATACTTCCTAAGTATTCCTAAAGTATACAACTATATATGCTTTGACATTTGCGCGGATTGGTTATGTCATTGGTCGATAAATACGAATGTAGTAAGAATAATACAGATTTAAACCATTATAGCACTAAAATTCCTAGATTTTCAAAATAGTAATTATTATTCAGTTAAAAAAACATGCATTGATTAAACGTTATTGCAAACATTGGTATTAATTAAAAGATAATGATTTTTATGGAAGATATAATAAGATGGAATAAGAAATTCAAAATATAATGATTATAAATACATAAGTGCAGAGGTGCCTCGTTGTTTATTGTAAATGTTATTACAAAGCTAAAAAATACTCAAATTTGGTAATAATTTTGTCCTTTTTTTATTAGATAATTTAAGAGTTTGGGTTAATGAAGTATGTTAATAAAATTTAAATTTACTATATAATGAATAGTTACTTCCAGTAGCGTATTTAGAAGGGGGCGGTAAGAAAATCCGTTCCGGGCAATACAACTTCTATTTCGTCATTTCTTTTTATATTTTTGTTTAAATTATATAAAAAATTAAAAAAAACAATATTATTTGAAAATGTACTAATACGTAATCAACAAAAAGAATAAGTATTTACTTATTTATTTAAGGTTCAGTAATTATTTAATAATCACTTTTAATTGTTTTAAAGTTCGGCGGTAAAGGCTCTAGATACGCCACTGGTTACATTTAAAGTTAAGAATAAACAAAGGCACCAATAATGTGTAATAGAAAGATATATGCCATAATTTAAAAATAAGAAATGTTTGCAACTTTATATTAAAGTAATGGCAATAGGTACGTATTTGAATAACAAAGAAAGTGGTGCAAAATACAATTATTTAGTGAAGCGGTATGCATTTCCTTGTTTAAACAGACATTACAAATAACTCTAATTACAGTAATCTATGTTAATAAATAACGTCTTTCTTTTGATTTAACGAGCAAAGAAAATATTAATAAGTATATTTTATTTAATCGCCAAGAAAGGAAATTACTTTTTATGCTTATTATTTCTGGATGTTTATACTAGATAGTAAACAAAACTGATTTCCTGATATCGTAATTAATGGGTTTGAAAGTTATCTGCGGGATGAAGTTGCATATATGTAAGTGTTCCAATTAGAGAGTTTGTTTACAGTTTTGATGTAATTCATCACTCACTTGGATTGCACCAATCACAACGTTACAAATACCCGCGAGAATTAACTTTTCAAACCTTTGCTAATAATATAATGGAAATATTGAGGTTAGTGTAATTCAACGCATTATCGGGCATTTGAATAATTATTTTACTTACTTATTTCAATTAATAATAGATATAAACTACGAACATGATCGCAATGGAATCAATTTAGCATATTGATATACACAATACTCAACTTTTGTATTTATGTAGTTTGGTTTATTAAAACAGCTGTTTATAGAAATTATTTTATCATTCAAATTACTGTTATAAAAAATTATGAACTGTTTTTGGAATTAAATAATATCTTATGTTTTCAACGTGTTTAATCTATTTATTTTTACTATTTAAACTTACATGCTCTCATCATTTTTTCCATTTTAGTAGTATATTGCGCTATACACTACACACAAACTAATTTTTAGTCTACAAAATACACTATACTGACTACTTCACCGCACGTTTAAAACTAAATGGCTCCTTTTCTACTTGTGCTAGAAAACTAAACGAGAACATCGGATTTCTACTTCATTCTCTTTAAAATCTTATTCCATATATTATTAGGCCACACAACAGCATTTAGAGTTAGTAATCGCAGAGTGAGTAAGAAACGGTTTGCAAAATTGCGAGAACAATAAAATCGGCTATGTAAACACATTAAGGGCATTCTATTTTATGTATATCCGTAAGTATCCATAAACTCGTTGGTATATAACTTGCAGATATCAACAAGTCCACATTCGTTGATCCGCATAAGATTTTAATTTAGATGCAGGTGCTAATTGGTGCGTATGTATAGCTTTTCCAGTGACTTCAGAAAAGTGTGTCAAGTTAATTTCAATTAATAATTATCAGAGGAACGGGTTAACAGGTTTGTATTCATTTTCTAGCTCTGTGTATGGCTTAATATATATCGCGCGAGTAGAAAGTCTAAAAGGGAAAATAAGCCTTTTTCTTCTATTTCCTAGTTTCCAGGGCAGTATTTATGCGCTTTTACAACACAGTGTTACAAGATTAGTTCTCCAGGCGTGCTGAGGAAAGCTGGAATATTAATGGCTTTTCTGTCGTTTTCAAATGGAAGAAATAAAATTTACGCAGTTGTCTGTGTGGTTTCAATGTAATGTTTTGTTTGAAGGTTAATGACTTGGAAATGCATTTTTCCCTTTTTTATGAAAGCAAGAAATGATTATTAATATAATATAAGTGTTCGAACAACGCAAATTCGTTTTGTTTGTAAAATATTGTGCTGGGGAACACAAATTTCGTTGACTTAGATCTGACACTTTTGTCTTTGGCTAACTTTGCTTCCATCTGAAATCAAAAATGACTCCAGTTTTTGTCTATGATATCAATTTTTTAAGCTGTAGAATATACCCCCTCTTTGTCTCAGAATTTATACAAAATATGCATATAAATGAAAATACTGGAAAAATAGCCAAATATACTGTTCAAAGAGAATTATTTTATTCACACAGAGGCTATTCTAAATTACTGCTATGTTACTGTTAAGTAAAATTCTGTTCATACAAATAGTAAAGTTCTTTTACCCGTCGGAAAACATATGTAAGTACATATTAAGGTAAACAATTTTCACTAATAGCTCTTCCTGGAGTGTTAAATCTGTGTACAATCTTGCCTGACGCTCCATCAATAGTTAGCCATCATTTATATATCAAATCTACTTTGATGCCGTCCCTCATGATCTTCAAATCTTGGTGGAATCGTTCACTCTGCTCATCATTGACTGCACCAAGATTGTTCGAAAAGTCAGCAAAATGGCTATATAAAAAATGCACCTTTGATGCTCATGTTGCAACCAAGTATTTGAAGTTCGCCAAGAGTTGTTGGACAATTACGATGCAATTCTGTGCTCGTGTATTCCCAAGAAAGTTTTAATAAAGTTTTCGAATGTCAACCAAGCATTCTTTCGGAGTTCTCACATTATTCCGATGCGATGTTCATCCTTAAGGAGCTGTGGAATTTGTGGACCATCAAACACATCCTTTCAAAAGACAGCTTAGGAGATGCTGAAATGAGTTATTTGAAATAGTCTTCTTCTGCTGACAAAGCTTTGACGATTTGCTTCATGAGATTCAGTTTTATATGCAAAGGTGGAAATATAATGTTCTCTCTATTGACAAGTAGCCAATGTAGAATGTTTGGATCACCAGGTTTTGAGATCAGATTTTGCTGGCCAATTAGACTGCACCCAATGCTTCTCACGAGCCTTGCTGTTTAACATGCGCAAAAAAACAGGGATAATTGAACAAGAGGGAAGCAAACCATTTTAAGGTCAACATAGATGATCCAGTTGTACATGTCATATTGCAACAAATCACCACGAACGATTCTCTTTATATCTTCACATTCTTTATGTAGTAATCAAACTAATGGTCTATTGGGACTGCAGAAAATTTGTACAGAAGGACACAATTCAAGCTCCGCTTTGAGCTGTTAATCAACACTCTCCACTCATTTATGTTACAGACAGGAATTTCCAACTCCTCCACCAAGAGCTACTTAATTAAATTCCCACTTAGTTCCTATTTAAGAAAAAAAAAATACTTTCTTGACTCCCACTCAAGACGTCGTATCTTACAGGGAGTAAATGCTCCCTTTTTTATTTCAAAAATTCTCTTAATTGTCAATAATGAATCATCTCCTCGATTTTTTGTACTTTCGCTTACACCTGTGTAAATTATGAGGCCACATTGTCGAATTATATTTGCAAATTACCACCATCAAAGCCTCTTGTCCCTGGTACCAGTATAATTCATGAATCATGACCTTAAATGTGGTTTATGCATTTATATATACAATTTTTAGGTAGATACTTAAAAAGCAATTATGCAAATTTAAGTGCTACAGAGGTAATTTAGAGGCCATTCTATTGTACACAATAATTCATTTATTTACATGCATAGCCCATATACAGAGTGAGTGTAAAGTAAGGCATAAAATTCGTAATTTCCTTATTTGTAATTAGATTGAAAATTGCTGAAATACGTAACTTAGGATTTTAAAAATATTTTTTTCCCCATAGGTGGGTGTAAACCGAAGAAGGCAACTCTGTCAGAAAGACCTACTGCGTCTCTGTGTCAATTTTGGCCCTCTCAGTCAGGTTGCACCCTATTAAAAAAGTTCGCAATCTGGTTGAGAGCTAACTTACCGACTCTGGGCTTGTCCAACTGATAGACCCTAAAGTGCGCCTGTCTCTCCCCGTCTACTGCCGTGGTAGTTGACAAGAAGCCCTAGAGATTTCAGTGTCTTGTGCCGGCGAGTCCATTCCAATAGGAGCAGTGCCTAGCAGTAAGTTGGGATCTGACAAGCGTTTTGATGCCCTTATGAGCTACCCCACGTCGGCTCTGGACTTAAGAACGGCAGCTTGCTGGCATCTGTTCCTAACGTGTCAGCTATTTCATTGCCTCTGATCTCAGACTGACCTGGCACCCATCTCAATGTAACATTTAGATGTTCCACCAGCTGTTTAAGCTTTATGTGGCACCCCAGTACCACCTCAGAGTCAAATCTGACTGTCCGCAAAGCTTTGAGGGCAGCCTGGCTGTCGGAGAAGATTTCTACCCTCCCATTCTTGTCTGGGATGGCAATAATTTCGGTCTGGAAAATGGTGGGGGAGGTCCCTAGGCGAAAAGCTTCGATGTCCCGCTCTCTGCCCTTACAGAATCCAATGCCCGTGTCATTATGCGTTTTCGAGGCATTGATAAACCAGCGGGATAGACCCCGTTTATTGCAGTTTCCCTGCTGCGCACTAGATAGGTAAATAACGAGTAACAAAAGATGATTAATACTTAAAATTAATTAACCAAACTTCAGTGTATCAAGTGTTTAAACTGCTCTCCATGAACTAACTGGCAATAACCTAAGCGAGCATAAAAGCTTTGAACTGATTGGTCAATTGCTTCAGGAGGTATTAATCCAGTCTCGTGGCAAATTCTATATAGCTTATAGATCTTCTATATTGTTCGATCTATTCACGTAGATTCTTCAAATGACCCCACAAGAAAAACTACAATGGGGTCAGATTCGGGGATCTAGGTATTGTAAAATATCCTAATATTCCATCTGCATTGAGACCAGTACCTCACAGTCCGGAATTACCTGTGCCTAAATCTTCATAAAACAGGACATTAGGCGACGATGAAAGTGCTGATGACGAAGTAAACGAAGAAAGTTTTGCAGGCGACAATATGGATTTGGATCTAACATTTCAACCAAATTCGTCTTGTTGTGTGCCGCATCGTCTAAGTCAAGAAGACCTCAACGACCTCGTCCGCGATTTAAAGTTGTCTAAGAAGTAAGCCGAACTTCTATAGGTTCCAGACTAAAAGATTGGAATCTTTTTCAGAGTAGAACAAAAGTTGCTGTTTTTCGTAATCGCCATGCAGAATTTGAGAATTTCTTCTCTATAGAAGAAGGACTTTTGTATTTTGTAATGACGTCTGTTCATGTTAAGGGTATGATACGATGAGTGGCGTTTGTTCATGGACTCTTCCAAATTAAGCTTGAAAGTGATACTACTACACAATGGAAATAAGTTCCCCACTGTTCCTTTGGCACATGCAAGCGATTTGAAAGAATCTTATGACAACATGAAGCTTCTTTTGGAGAAAATTAAATATAACGATTTTAAGTGGAATATTTGTGCCGATGTGAAAGTTGTTTCACTTTTGTTCAGCATGCAATTCGGTTACACAAAGTATTGTTATTTCTTCTGTGAATGGGACAGTCGGAATAGGAAAAATCATTATAAAAAGATGGAGTGGCAAAAACGAACTTTACTGACGCTAGGAAATAAGAATGTCATTGGTACTCCACTTGTTGATCCTCAAAAAAATTATTTTCCCATTTGCACACTAAGTTTGGGTTGATGAAAAAAACTTTCTCAAAGGCATGGATAAAACTAACAGCGGGTTTGCATATGTGAGGAGTAAGTTCCCTAAGATCAGTGATGCTAAGGTAAACGAAGGTATTTTTGTGGGACCCCAGATTAAACAGTTACTTTAACATGAAAATTTTGTTGAGGGACTAAATGGAATTGAAAAAGCAGCATGGTTTTCGTAAACCTACATAAAACTAACTTAACCTATATTCGAGTCAAAAAAATTAATATATGAATACATGCGAACTTAGTAACAATAAGCTAAGCAGTGCAAAATCAACATCCACTACACCGGACCAGAGCGACATGAAAAAAGATATTTTTTAAAATGACGGCCGAAGGATGGCGGCTCAGCCTGTAAAGTCTCTGACATATTATTGTTTATAATATTATAGGAGTAACGTTTGAAAAGTTCAAGATGATGGGCATGGGAGTAATAGACCTTTAAACCTAACATTTATATTATGAACGTCGGTTTCTAAACAATACTTCCGATATAGAAAGCTAGGTTTTTTAAAGTAAATGATTTTAAAATAAAATAAGGTAGCAAGAAATTGCTCTTGACGACATATCCAGCCATAGCCATCCAGCGTGTGAATAGTCTCAAACGTCGTATTTCATAAATAAATCTCAACACGCATTTCTGTCACGCTGATACGCAGTCGGTCAACGCTATTCTAAACAAGGATAGTATACATTAATGCAAAAATTGAATCGCGAGAGTACTAAAGATTCACATAATAATTTTCTCAGACCACGATCCAAGCATTCTTTACTGCCATAAAGCACTTTTAGTTTGTAAACAGCTAAACTAATTAAATGCGAAACATGTTCTTTAAAACGAAGCCGAGTATCAGGAAGGAGTCCTAGGCTGCGGGCACACGCAGAAATAGGTAAAAGATCATTATCTATAGATATTTTTATATGTGGCATGACATTTGATCTCGCTTTAGCTTGACCAAACACCATCACAGATGACTTTTTCGCATTAATAGTGTGAATGGCAAAGTGATTCTTTAATAATGGACTGTAAGTCGGCGTTAATATACTTGATGGCATTGTGAACATCACTAGCAGCAAAAGAGAAATAAAGTTGTGTGTCATCAGCATATAGATGATAAGAGCAATATATTAAACATTTAATAATGTTAGAAGAATAAATGCAATAGAGCAGCGGTCCGAGCACACTGCCCTGTGGCATTCCAGATACTATGGATGGAGACTCTGAAAACTGGTTATTTAAACGTACTCTCTGACAGCGTCCGGATATATAGCATTTAAAATAGTTTACCGTTTCTTGACTGAAGCCGACGTAGTGCAAGATGGAAGTAATAGCGATGTTGAAGGTCAAATGCTTTACTGTATTCAAAAGATAAATACGTTACCTTACCCACTGTCAGTAGCCCTGATATTTCTGTTACATGGCCATGTCTAGCACAACCATAGCCCGAACGAAATCCCGATTGATGGCTAGATAAAATATCATTATTTTCTAAAAACGTGCGTATTTGACGGTCAATTAATTTTTCTAAAATTTTAGATAACAGGGGTAAGTTGGAAATGGGTTGCAAATCACTAAAACTTGATGGGGATCTGTTTTTTTTGTTAATGGCACAATGATACTGTCCTTCCAACAACCAGGAGAAACATTTTCCAAAAGACTATAAAGCCATGGGTTGCAACATGAGTCTAAAAATACACTTGCTTGACTCCTACTTGGACTTTCTTCCCAAAACAACCTTGGAGCAGTCAGTGACGAGCATGGCAAAAGATTTCATTAGGACATTCTAGTCATGGAGAAGAGATATCAAGACAAATGGAGCCCTGCTATGTTGGCAGACTATTGCTGGGCGCTGAAGAGAGATGTTTCTGATGCAAAGTACAGCTGAAAGTCGTATATCAGCACATTTTGCGCGTAAATATATCACTTTCTACGTCATTTTATTCATGATTTATACACATATTATAATGTATATTCCCACAAAATTCCATTGCTTTGTAACTCTGAAACCCTGCCTGATAGAAAAATTTTGAAAACAGATATAGAATAAATGTTAAAAGTGGTACAAAATAAATCTTAAGTTTTGTTCACCAGTGTTATCAACATAATTACAAATAAAGAAATTACGAATTTTAACAGTTACTTTAAAGTCACACTGTATATCCATTATTCTGAAATGCTGAGAATAGATAATCTTGATAGGCATACCTAGAATCATAAAGTATTTAGGTACATACTATATGATGAATTCTAATTGCATCAGTATCAAGCAGCGATGAAAGTTGATTGCAATGTTTCTTTCTCAGCATGCTGTTTAAGACGATTTTAAAGGAGAATGCAAAATTGCACAGCCATAAACAGCTTGTACCAATGGGGCAAACTAAATTGCTAATTATAGAGGTGGGTGTACTTTCTAGTCAGGAACGGTACTGACTTATTGTTAGATATTCAGGAAGTATATAGACTTCAATATCCTCTATGAATTATCGTGTTATGATTGGATGAGAAAACACCATGTGCTGTCTAATAACGGAGAATGCACCACGGATGCAACCGCAAATCGATCGATTTTAACTGTAGGTAAACGTTCATTACTTTCACGAACCGGGAAGATATAAGTGTTTTTAATGTAAAATGAGGCCTACATCATATCTGTATAGCGTTGGAAATCTTTATTTTTTTTTTTAAATGAGGCAAAATTAAAATAATTTCTTGGAACACATTAGAAAATTCATAAAGTAAGGGAATGCATTTAAAATCGTCGAATATTTTATGGGTTTGGTATAAGTATAATAAAAGTTTTTCATTGTATGTTCTGATGCGGTCCCTCTCATAAAATGTGTTTGTCATTTAGATAAAATACGATACACTTATCTAAATCTTTATCTTTGCAAAAAACATGTAACTTAATAAAAGTAAATCCTTTTAGTAATGGTTTTAGAATTGTTGTCAAAGCTGTGTGGAATGTTCGCATTTGTTATGTGAACTTTAGATTCTTTCTTTCCCTTTTTCTTTTGCCACTTTTGTTGTCTTTTTGTTATTTTATAGTATTATTTAGCATATATCACGACGTTGAATTTCATAGTTTCTTATTTTAGTTTTACTTACAATTACATATTTCTCAACTTCAAAGCTTACTAATTTCGTATTAGAGATTAATTTACTGTTTTGTCAATATTTTCGTTAAAAATGAAAAAAAAAACACCTGTGTTATACATCGCTGAAAAGCTCTAATCTAATAACAAAAATTTAATATGGCAGCCATACGAAAATCAAAAAATAGTGCTAATAACTTGAAAACAAACGACACCAAAAAAATTGTCTCAGAAGTGTAATGTAAAGCTTTAGAAGTGGTCACATTAAGGATTATTGACCATTGAGAAATACTGAAATCGACAGATTTTTGGTTTTTCAAATTACCTTAAAATTTGACAAAGTTAGAATAAATTTGAAACGATATTTCTGGGGATTATTGGATTCCGCAAAACATTTCCCATTTAACCGTTGCTCTATGTCTTCTAATAAGCGAAATATCAATGGTGAGCATCACTACATACAGGGTGTACACAGAGAAAAATGAAAATGTTGGCACAACAAAAATTATTATTTTGAACTTTTTGCATTCACTCAACTAGTTTTCTGGTTTTTAAATCAGCACACTTAAATTTTATTGCCAAACAGTACCTCATGAAAAAAAAAAACGCATATTTAGCTGAATTATATATGGTTAATTCCAAACATTTTTACTTTAACCGGTCAGTGAAACTACAAAAATTAGTTAACTGATGGCATGTGCGCCGATTATGAACAAACATTGATTTTAATTCAATATTAAGAATTAATGGACGAACCACCATTGTTAGATTGATCAACAACATAGTGAACTAATTTTGCGTAATATTTAACTGCCGGGGTTTGAGCATATTTAAATACAAAAATTTGTTGAGTGAACCATGATTGGTTGAATCAACACATCTTTTTTTCTCGGTGTAGCAGTGATAACGCCGTGGTTTCTGTAGTCAAATGTTAACCATTTTCGAAATGTTTATATATATTGGATTAACCATATAGTTTAGGTACTTAGAATCGCTGATTCTATAACACTATATCTAGTGTAGGTGCAAAGTCTGCAAGCTTTACTGAAGATATCATCACTGGCATAGAATCAGCTCTGGTCAGAATCCCGAACGACATCACCGATCCTATTCGGTTTTAACTCCTTACTGGTGCCAAACCTCCTAAACCTAACATTCCCTAATACAAAATACTACAAGATGGCTCCTACAGTCTCCTAAAAAGTGATCCTACATTATATATTGAACATTCCATCATCAAATCCATAAAACCGGCATCAATTCCTCTTGAATTCCATAAATCCCAGCATTTCCAATGATTCCAATGCGCTTAAGCTATACTTCACAGGCTGAGTGGACTGAGTAGATCCCCGATAGCCTTTTTTGGTTTTGTGTCATTTACAAATTGCTCTATCCGGTTACTATCCATTGAAATCTTTCAACCTTCAATCGAATAACTTAGCTGACTTGGTAGAAATCTGCCTTACTTCAACCTATTTCCAGTTTCGCGACTGCTAGGAACATGTTACTGGTGCAGTCATTGCCTACTGCCCAGTTCCCACTTCCTCCTATTGTTGCCAACTTTTGAACAACAAATCCTATTCCCAGAAACCGAAATGCTGGTTCTGATACCTTGACACCTTCTGGTCATAGAGACGTTAAACAATTTCCTAACATTCCTTGATTTCCAATATTTCCATTAAATGCACCATGGAACTCGACTCAGACGGTACTCTTCTTTTCCTAGATGTACTAATGAATCGTCACCCTGATGGTTCTTTGGAACATTCGGTTTACCGGAAACCTACTTTTTCCGTTCGTTACTTAAATGCCTTTTCACATCACCATCCTGGCCAGAAGAACAGTGTCATAAATTCCTTAGTCCAAAGGACCATTCCATAATTCCTTATCCAGAGAGCTATCCCATGTTACCGATACCCTAATTTTGGATAACTATCCTAGACACCAGTTCCAGCGTATTATAAACCGACAGCTTTATCATGAATCCAAATTTTTTTAAACCGTTTTTAAACTAACTCCAAACTTTTAGGTATAATGAAAAAGTATTTAATTTCATTTTCGTATCAAGTTGTTGATAAGTACTGTGGGATCTAGTGCAACAGTTTCTTTCCACAGTAAAGGCAGTCTATTCTCAAAAGTCGATGTTTACCGTATTCTATGCACGCGCGGCAGCGCAAAGCGTTCAGCTGGCACTCGTGTTGCAGAACATGCGCGTTGTACTACTTACGCCTAGCTGGTCATAAGCTGGAAACCGGCCACTACATCCAAGTCAATTCTCTACAAATCCTATGCCATAATTCTCACTGTCACACCCTTAAAATTCGAGAATCCGCATTCCAATAATCTGAACCGTGAAGACAGTCATCTCCCACACAACACTTCGAAGTCTCTTCTCTTTCCCAAACAACCTAATCACAACTGTCTTCTGGAGAACAGATACGCGTTAAAAATATTATCAGAAAGGGGAAAATGACTCTTCTGCATTAGAATTTTTTGATAACCAATTACTCTGGGACTTTCATATAGTCGGTGTACACAGGAATGCTAAGTTAATAAACTGCGTCTTAAAAAAGGGTACTGTCGTAGAACAAAATTAGAAAATCATTTTTACAGTTTGTGATATTTTTCATGCATTACTGTTTTATTAAACGCTTTGTATAAACACGAGATTCTCTACACTACATTTACAGTTAATGCAAAATTTAGAGAGAGTAAACTTAGAATATCAACAAAATCATTAACGGAATAAATAATTGTGTATTAAAATGTAAAAAATAACTCATTTAAGTGTACTTATAATTTAAAATACTATTGTCAAATATTCAAATTGCTCTTACCCTTCTTAAACGGCGTCCACATCCGCAATCTTTCTTGCATTTAAATTTACTTTACGCTTATACCTAACAAACGATTTTAAATGTAGACACACTCTAGGTTCTATTAGCGGCATCTAACATTTTTGACAATTCTATTTTTATTTACAGACCTGTCAAAATTTCTGTCAGTGGCAAAAATGTCAATCATTGACATTTTTGAAATTTGAAAATGTAAAATAATAATAATTTACACCTTAACATGTCAGAATAGTTTTCGTTAATTTAATATTAACTTACTTATAATTAAAATTAAGTCGTTAACACGCAGGTATCAATAACTTGTTTTTGGTTACTTACTAAACGGCAACTTCTCTTCGTTTTTGTAGAGATCTGAGGAAGAAGTCTCCATTTCAATAAACTATAAGATACGAGTGGTACTAAACGAAACTCTAAGATATTATTTTGCATAAGAGGGTACACCCATGAACACGTCGATTAACTACATAATTAACTGCTGTTTGACGAACATGAAATGCGCTTACACATAAAATTCGTTCTGTACTGAATTAATAAATTATTGAATATCTCGATGTTATTTTATAAAACATGGTTTTGGCTAAACATGTAAATCTGTGATTTTAAGATTTAGAGGAATTTACGGTTTCAAAATAATTTCAATGCTTTATCTAATCATCGTAGCTTTAATTCCCTGAATTAGATTGTTATCTCGGCAGAAATGAATAGTTGGAAGTTGGAAGATGTATTGCTGTAATAGCTTCATAATTTGAAAATATTTTTACATACACAGAGTGATTCGTAGGATTATAAGGCATAAGATATTTTTTTTAAATATACATGGTGTATCAAATAAAAAAGTAAATTTTGCTTGGGTGTTAACTACACGACATATAAAGCACAAACCCACCGAAACCGGATTTCATCATTAAAGAATAAAAAAAAGTAAAATTTAGAGCCAAAAATTCTTTAGTCCGGGCCTGATGCAAGGAAACGTCATGTTAAGAAGCCGCTAAACGTGGTATTATGTAGATACAGAAAATTTGCAAACACGCCTTTTTACTATGGTGTCGCGCGAAAATGAATCTATACATTCCCGCGCTTTTGCCGATGCATCAAGCTTCGATTTTCTCTTTATATGAAATCATGATTGGTCCTGAAAAAGGATCGTTTTTTCGAGGCGGGAAGAATTTAAATAAAATGTTCGAAGTGGCTTGCCCCAAGCGGCGATCCACACAAAACTAACAGCGGTAATGGCTGAATGATAGTGGTATGTGGGGGTATACTTGGGACAGCATTTAGGTTGGGCACAGGTGCGGCTCTAGCACACGGCATTTATAAAATATTTTTTTCTCGTTAATGCTTACAGATAGACTCCCTGTGCATTAAGACTTTTTGATTGTATATGATTACAGCTGCTACATATTATTATATTTACCTCTATATCTGATACATCCTGTGTTGTGATTGTTGTATTCTACATTAAATTCCGAAAATTTCTTATTGAGTTGGGTAGGTGCACCAAGTCCCGGCTCCCGTTATTCCTATTTGTAATATCGCTATTGCGTTGAAATCGATGAATAGAGTGGTCGGACATGTCTGCTTACACGGGCCGCACTCGCCTCGCGCTGTGCACAACGTTTAGCCATAGTATATCTTCAAGCCAGTAAAATCACTCCCTCCGATTCGTGTGTCTACTATCTAGTATCAGTGTTAGTCGAGTCTTGATACCAGATAGTACAAGTCTCCCTTAACGTGTTACGTATTGTAAATGTAATACAATGTTTCTTTTTTTTTTGTTTTGAAGGGGTTGTAATTACTAAGCTTAAGCCTAAGCAGAACCAAGTCGCCCTCCTAATCAACATTACAATCCCGGAAAAACAGATTATCGTAACTGACCAGAGTGAGATTTGAGCACCGGACTTCGCACTGATAGCCAAGTGTGAAAGTCACTCGACTATCAGCCAGGCGTAGAAAATCCCAGAAAACGTCCATTGTTTCATAATGTAGAAACATATATCGATCAAGTGCATCGCCTATCTGACTATTATCCGTATTTGTCTGCTCACCCTGTATACAAATTATGAAGTCATAAAATAATTGCTAGAAACAAAGTTAATAACATTATGAGCTACATAATAATATTCACCGCTTCCAAACAGTTTGTAACATTTGCATACAAGAATTAACGGCGATAGTAATCTATGCTGAATGAAAGAAGGACGTCTGAAAATTATCTGTTTTGCAATAAATGTTTTCTGCAAAAGCGTTAATATATGTCAAGTTCTTCTTGTATGAATATGCAGGTTACCTTGTGCAGTGCAATGAAAACTTCTTTAGACTTAGAATAAACTTCAAATGAAATAATTGATCTAGAGAGAAGGACGTAGTGATTTCTAAATAATAGCACTGTATATATTTTTACAATCAACGAATTCCGCAGTAACCTTCAAAGGTATGCACATAATGATATTACGAGATGTAGGGTTGTTGATAATATCATTTCTGATCATAAAACGATTTTAGTGCAAATGAATGAAAGAAAACCTGTAGGCGACAATGCTAATATATTATAGGCGGATCTTTGGATGATGACGCAATTTTAAACTTTTTATAATGTTTGCTCCGCTGAAATTGGTCGAAATTATATAACATAAATAATGTAGATGATGCGTTTGAATATTTTTATGAGGTTTTTTTGTTTTACTTGGAAATACATTTCCCCAAATTTTAAATGTTATTCTAACAAACAAACACACCTATAGCCCTGGATCACTATTGATATATAAAAACTCAAGTGCAAATCTTAAGCAACTATATAAACTAAAAGTAAATTTTCTGATTTTGGGGAGACATATAGACAGGCAAAAATAAACATTCAAATTAATAGATAAACACAAAAATATTTTACCAAAACAAAATTATGAATTCAGATAATCCCAGAGAACTGTCTGGCAAACGTTTCATCTATTACTGGGTAAAAAAGCGATGGGGTCATTCCAACAAATGCATGCTTGGTTAATGAAACGAGACAATTACTGACCCTAACTTAATTGTAGATTGTTCAATAACTAATTTTATTGACATTCCTAAGAATATTGAAATAACTACATCAAATAAGAACCAAGCAGATCTGTTAAGAAGGAAAAGCTGTTTGCCAACAGTCTTCCCTTTTTTTGTCTCCTTTAACGGTAGAGGGAAGTAACTTCAATTTTGTTAAAAATATTAAATGTAAATGGTCTGCAGGTGCTGATGAAGTTCCGACAGTAATAGTTAAAAGAGTTGCAAACGCTATTGTTAACCCCCTCCAATATTTAATAACTTATCCTTTCAAAATGGTGTTTTCCCGAAGGTGTTAAAGTCAGTAAAGTAATTCCGGTGCTTAAGAGAGGTAGTCCACATGATGTAAACAATTATAGACCAGTTGCCCTGACTTCGGCCTTTTCTAAGATTTTTGAATATGTCTTTTCTAATGCGATTGCAGGATTTTTGAAATGTTTTGAGATAATTACAAAAAATCAACATGGTTTTATGCAGAACAGATCGACGTTTACTGCTAGGACTCTTTTTACAGTAGAGTCCTGGGGTTTCTGGATGCGGCGAGTGTCCATGTCCGCGATCTTTTGTGATCTCAGCAGGGCATTCGACTGCGTCAATCATATAGTATGCTGAATAAATTATATGAGTCGGGTGTTAGAGGGCAGCGCATCAATGGATATCTTCCTTTCTCAGTAATAGAGAGCAATATGTTTCCCTTAATTTTAATTTAGAAGGCTGCAATGAAATGATTACCTCGACACGTTTAAAGAATGATTGGGTGTCCCGCAGGGGTCGGTACTTCGGTCCGATTCTCTTTTACTTTATATAAAATGATGTTGAGAATATTGTTGTAGATGCGGGCGCCAACTTTAGTTTTTATGCGATGACACGTCCATAATTTTGTCTGACAGAGATCGAGATGAGCTGGAGCATAGGTGCAATGATTTTGTTGTGCAAACTGGAGACCTGGCTTTGCAACCATGGTCTATTGCTCAATAACAATAAAACGGAATTCGTTGTGTTTCATAATTATCAGAGGGTTGCTCCATCAACTGAATCTTCGGGTGATGATGATCAAATCGCACAAGCGGATAAAAAGTAAATTCCTGGGATTAGTACTTGATCAGAGAATTTAAAATTGGAAAGGTCATTGTGAACAACTAATTGCTAAATTAAACTCCTTGGCATAACCTTTTCCGTTAACGTGAGATACGTACTAACATCAGAACAACTTGCTGACATTTATGCCGCTTTGGTTGAATCTAGATTGCGTACGGTTATGTTTTTGGGGCGACTCAACATTAGTGGGAAATGTTTTCATTGCGCAGAAGCGCATTTTAAGAATAATCGCAGGAGTGGGTACAACGCATTCGTGTCGGAATATATTAAAGAATATAAAATATTAACACTTACAAGTTTATATGTATTGGAAATGTGTGTATATGTTTTTAAAAATATGGACAAATTTGTTAGAAATGGTGACATTCACCATTACAAGACAAGATTGTATGGGGATTTTCGCATTCCTTTTGCTAGATTAAATGTAACCAAGAAGTCACCAGAATGTATAGGTTTAAAATTATTTAACGCTTTACCTGTCCGGATTAAGGAATGCGAAAATATCAAAAAATTAAAAACATCTGTAAAGGAAATTTATTTATAAAGGTGCTTTTTATACTTTGGCGAATATATGTAGACATATATATTCTTATTTTTTAGTTTTAATTTTTTATTTGTACATCTTAACATATGACGAAACCTATACATGTTTTTCATGTCTTGTGGTGTCAATAAATTATTATTATTATTATTATTATTATTACATAATTTTTATTTTGGTGCGTAGATCTATGTAGGTCACCATTTATTTTAATGGATTTATTTATTGGTAGTGTTGGTTGCACATTCAAATCTATCTACTGTTATTCACAACCATTTTACGTTTAAACGGAGAGATGATTGGTGAAGCAATGGAATTCATTTTAATATTGAAATACGTTATTTTTCGTTTTTGTATTAAGTAATGGTATGGCTATACGAGGTGAAAAGTTCACTATAAATTCTAAGCATAGTTCATACATAGCAGGACTTTAATTACGACATATAGAAAATGCGGGGAATGTCCGCATCTGCTATAGATCATTCAGATTTAAGTTGATAGTGAGAATAATACATACACTGAAGTAACGTCAGATATTAAATTAACAAAACCAAACGAAGCTGTATCGAATTAAGCGAAAATTACAATTAATCTAGAAGAAAAACTTAACTTTGAGGGTGACTACACTATTTTGTTATTTTTGTTTTATTAATTTAACACGCCCAATCAACCAGTTTATTTGAGCAGTAAGTGTTGTTCAATTAATACAGTGACGGGTCATTAAACAAATAAGGTTGGGCTAAACAAAATTGCAGTTAATTTAATGTGATAATTACATGTTGAAATTATCCATTTTTCAAACTTAGCTCCCACTTTTATACATAGCGGCTTTAATCTAAACATTATTATAACAAAGTTATTCGTATAGTAAGATCACTTCCCCTATTTCATTCCAACAATAGTGCATACTCAGCATAAATAACGCAACAAACACGGCTATTAAATATGAATCTGGTAGATTCACCAAGTAAATATATATTTGCCAAATAAACTTCTTTTTTTCCAGCAGGGAGGAAAGTGTCTATTTTCCTCTCTCATTTGAGGGAGGAAAGTTGTACTTTACCTTCCTAGGGAGGAAAAGTAAGTGACGTTGACATGATGAAACTGTACATCTTATACTATGTGACATTATTGATAGATGATAGTACAGTCGTCCCAATCTGAGCCCATTTATGAGTTAATTGCTAATTTTTTAGGTATTAAATTTCAATTAAACTGTTATTAAACACTTTTAAATCGATGCTAACTTGACAGTTCTCAAAAAGTATTTGACAGATTAAGCCTACACATCATGTCACTCACAGATATGTCTTTATTATTTTTAGACATTTAGTTAAAATTGGACTGGCTGGGAAAAAAAATAGTATTGAAACCAAACCACGTGAGGAAAGTGCTATTGCAGGCCTTGGGCAATTACAATATTTGCCCGCGGCCTGTAATAGAGCCCTTTCCTTCCTTGGTTTGAAATATACTGTTAGGGGCCGTGATCATTAAAGTGGTGGCTCCACCACCACAGCAACCTAATCTTTGCGATCAATCACCACTACGCGAAGCTAGTAGGCATTGATGTCTGATATACTGCTGTGCACTGACTGAATTTGAAAATGCAAAATGAATTTAAAAAAATGAAAAATTAAATTAGCTAGCTCAGCGGATAAAAATTAAAATGGCGCAAAAGAACAATTAACCTCAGAGTTACCCTCGCAAATTAAAACTTGTATCTAATCACGAAAAGTAAACTGTGGGTGAAAGAAATCTGACTTTCTTAATTACCCCAAAAATTGAAAAAGTTTAATTTAAAATAAAAACCAGAAATTTAACTCAACAACGTTAATTAACAATCAAAAATTTATTAAAAAAAAAGATAATTACAAATTTGCAGAAAAAAACCGTGAACAGAGGGTTCTGGCTTAAATCAAAACTGCACGTGATTCTAAAATTACAATAGGACAATGCTAAATCCTATATCAAAGCAAAAGATTAATTAGTTCAGGAAGATAATTCTATTTTTCAAAACAATCCACGTGGTTTCAAATTAACACAAACAAAATTAAACGTGGACAATTGCTAGTAAAAAAAGACAAAAATGAAGAACTAAATGCAAGCACAAAGCTTCTATTCACCTAACCCGAGGTGATTAATAATTAAAATGAAACAGAAAAATGAAAAACGGAGAAATTAATTCTTTGACCTCTAATAAAAAAACTAAACTGAAATATATTTTCCTGCACGTAAAATAAAAAATGATCTTACATCTATGATGTGCACACATCAATATAATAACAATTATCATAAAGCGAATTCCTTGATGGACAGAATAAAACAAATTAATCAATTCTCTATATCAAAACATTAACAAAATGGCAGCAAACAATTTAAAAATATATGTACTCACGCTGACAGTCGACCAAGGAACTGCGTGACAAAGTTGAACAGTCGTTTTCACAAACAACAGCTGCGTACAACGCAACGCACAAAATCTTCAGTAAAATATAAAGAAAAGGCGCTAACATACAAGAGCAAATAAAAGACATCTAAATGAATTAATTTAATTAAAAAAAAAACTGAACACTTAATTAAATAAATTATACAATTAACTCATTAACTAAATCTTAACTCTAAAAATAAAATCTACATCTGTGAAAATTCTCTCGAAACATTGACAAAGGTTGAACGGAGTAAACATGACAAAAACTATGCAACTTAAAAAAAAACTCTCGCGAAAACTGGGTGTCCATCCACAGCAATACGTTACTTTTTTACTAGTATTATACATAATATATTATTAATACAGGTATGTTATAGTTGGTAATCGTAGAAAATACAATGGTAATATTTCTCTTGTTTTATTCGGAAACAGCTCTACATTGTACTCATACCGACTGACATTACTTAACGTACTGCTAATGGACAAAACTGTCTAGAGTTCCGCAAGTTAGTTTCTTTGGTCCTTCACTATATATTATATATACTAATAATATTATTAAATATTTACACTATTACAAATACCATTCTTATGCTGACGGTACGCAAAATTATTATTTTTTCAATGCGTGGGATTGGCATGAGACTGCTTCTTGCATAAATAATGACCTTTAATTAGTACACCTAAATATGTATTTAGGGTGTTGTCGCGTTATTGTTTTTAATTTGACGTTTCGCCCATCAAATTATCACCTTTTTCCAAAGCATTATAAAGGCTGTCAATAGTCTACTTTTGAAGAAGTTGACAATAAATATGATCAACGAAACGTTAAGCCAAACAGTATTAAAGTGACAACACCCGAAAGACATATCTACAGATTACGGCCAAGAAAATTTGCACTCATCTGTGATCTCTATTTATTGATCTACTACTTACTGATGTCTTCTAAATATCGTTTTCACATGAATACGCGGTAAACCTGTTTCGCTTTTCCTGGATACAAAATGATTTAATATGCCTTGCGTCAATATTAAGATAAATATACATTATTATTCTTATGTCAGATTGTAAATGCAATTTTGGGCTTTATTTCGACACTAAATTACCATCCCCTGCAAATCAATGTGTGATTTTGAGCATGTACTTTCTTAAAACACACGTGATGATGAATGGGTTATGTGAAATAGGAATTCGATGAGAAAAGAAAAAAGCAAAGTTAAATAGGTACCTAGTGATTTTTATTTAATTTAATGTTATTAATGGCCTACTGTTTAGAAAATACAACGCACGAAAGAATATTCTGCAATTCAGGTGCAATTTGCAGTACAGAGTTTATGAGAGAGAGGTATACTTGTACATTACTCCCGCTGTGAACTCACATCTGAACGATCTATCCTAATTATGAATTCTCGTAGATGTTTCCCAACGCATTCTTCATCGTTAATTAGAAACAACATTGTAGGCGTCCGAAGCGTTTGAACAATAGAAGAACAAACATTTGCTTTTAATCGCTAATTTGAGTTATGTAACAGAGGATGTGAAGCAACCTGGTTCACGCATCTTTAATGATACTGTTATATTTACGTAATTATAAAAGCTCAAAGTTTCAGGTAACGGTGAAGCGTAAAGGCACTATGAGATATTAGTGGTTATGTTTCTTTATATGTATGCAAATATGTGCAACCGATGATCAAAGAATTCGAAATCAGTTAATTATTAAAATATATTGTGTGTTTTAGTATTATTAATAATTTATTTATTTTATGATAAACGCAATTACTAGCTTTGTTGATCAAATTGGCAGTAATCTAAATAGTACTTCTTTAATTTATGTGAATCCACAATACTAAAGTGTCAATTTATTCATTTGATAATTCTATTTGTATTAAAATTGGTCCAGTCGATAGGTAGCAAATTTGGCGCCCAGGTTGGGACTACTTTGGAAAAACTTAAAGAAGCATTTTTACATTATATAAACATTATAAAATTCTGATGTCTGAAATCGAGGTTATGATAATGGACACTTTGGTGGTAATAATTCTATGGCTTAGTTGAAAAAGAGACTAACTGCAAAACTATGATTTTGAGAATATTGAGTTTAAACATTTGAATGTTTAAACTCAACAACAATTTTTAATTTACCGTCACGATAGCATTTCTTGTAGAATGTAATATTATACCTAGAATAGGTGTGTTTTTTTTTGATAAATTTATCCATCAAAATTAAATTAATAATATATAAATAAACTGATTTGTCTAGAATGTAACATATGAAAAACAGTATTTATAGTTACTTAAACGCAAAGAAGAAATTTAGTTGGAAATATACCTTTCTTATTTTTGTAAATTTGCAGGAATGTAGAAATAACAAACTTACCGGTTAATTTTCGAATGTTAATCAACAAAAACATAAAAGAACATAGTTTATATATTATCAGAAACTTAACATACATAAATACAAATATATATTATTTGTATTATTATTATGCAATAACAGCATATGTTTTGAAAAAGGATGTAATTTCATTTCGATTGACGTTTATATAGTGACAATATATAGAAATTCTGATGCTTTTTGGATTAGTGAGACTGTTTATATGCAAGCTTTAGGTTTTAGAATATTTATAAAGAACATGTACAACTTCTATTTTAAATTGAATTAAACCATTCATCTTTGAATTTATTTGTGTAGAGGGACGCTTCTTGTTAGTGATTGGGTAACTCCTTCTGATCTCGTTTTCTGTGTAGTTGCTTTGTAGTACTGTAGAGGGAGGCTAACGAACGAGCCCGTGAGCACACGACAATTTGTTCAACTGAAATACCTTTTATCTGACAATATTTCGATGTTTTTGTCTGCCAGTCTAATTCTAAATCTTTTTTTGTCAATCTTTATTTAAGCTTGTGTTTTGACTATAATTTAAACAGTGTGGAAGTTTAGAAAACATCTGTTTCTGTTTGAGAGTATTGATAGCCATTGGTGTGATTATTTAATTGCTCTATTTGCCTCTTTAGATATTTTTTGAACTGCTTCTACGAGGTGTCTATTAACTTAAATTTTGTTGCGTTGTTTCCTACTAAAATATTTCATTGTCTGTTTCTGCCAGTCTAATTCTCAATTTTACATTCTCTTTGTCAATCTTTATTTAAGCATGTGTTTTGACTATAATTTAAACAGTATGGAAGTTTAGAAAAGATCTGTTTCTGTTTGAGAGTATTGATAGCCATTGGTGTGATTATTTAATTGCTCTATTTGCCTCTTTAGATATTTTTTGAACTGCTTCTACGAGGTGTCTATTAACTTAAATTTTGTTGCGTTGTTTTCTACTAAAATATTTCATTGTCTGTTTCTGCCAGTCTAATTCTCAATTTTACATTCTCTTTGTCAATCTTTATTTAAGCATGTGTTTTGACTATAATTTAAACAGTGATAGAAGTTTAGAAAAGATCTGTTTCTGTTTGAGAGTATTGATAGCCATTGGTGTGATTCTTTAATTGTTCTATTTGCCTCTTTAAATATTTTTTGTATGTGTCTATTAATTTGCGTTTTCTTTCGTTGTTTCCTACAACGTCATGTCAATGGAGTATATAATCACGGGCAGATCCGTGAAGGTCAATTTTTTTTCTCGGTCAGGTATTTGTTCACCATTTGTTTGAGGCTATGTAATTTGTCTAATACCTTCCTAGTTTGAATACACTCTTTCCTTCTATTCTTGCAATTCTTCGTCCATTCTCTTTTCCTAAATTTATCCATATAGTTTTTCCATTATAGATGAAACAATGTAGTGCTTATTAATATACAAAAAAAAACAGTATGTGTATAAAAGAAGTATTTATATGCAAGCAACCGATAAACTGCGAGTTAAAGGTCTGAGATTATCAAGTAAGTATAAAATTGCAGAATACTTTAATGTTGATCGACAAAAACATTTTGGTGATGTAGAATAGCAATTCAAAGAAGATTTCAAAGTTGTGTTATAGGTATTTAGGCATCAAAGTAGAATATTAAGTATATCTTATGTTCATTATAGCGTTTAACAAATTTCACTGTTTCTATCCTTATCATGAATCTTATGCAAAAGTTGTTATTTAAGATCAATTGAACTATTATCTATATAAATCGTTTTCCATTTGTTGTCCTCAGAACATTTTTAAAATATGTATTATGTCATCACTGCAAATTTATAGTGTTTATGATGTAATATGTAGGTTGCATTCCATCAACTTTCGAATTCGATTATGATTGCACATTAGATTATGTGATCATAAAAAGTAGGATGACCTGCTAAAATTGTTAAAGACTAGATATATATGTATATACAGTGTAACTAAATAATCTAATATTCTTAGAATAGGCCAACAAATAACCCCTTAAATTTTTGCCGCATGTTTACCTAACACCCTGTATATAATATAAATCAATATCTAAAGTGTTTAATATACTACACCCATAAACATAAATACATGTTTTAATTTAACGATGTATTGAAGAATATGTCGTAAATGCGGGCTATAAACATCTAGATGAAAAATCATCTGAATGATCATTCGGTTTTTATGATCATTCGAATTTTGATTATCTGGTTTTTGAAATAAATCGGTTTTTCCCAACACTAATCTATAGGTCGTGTGTAACAACATTATTTTACTTTTCAAGCAAATACCTATTAAGTGATAAATTTTTATTATTATTAAAAAAAAGTAAATGCATCTAGTATCTAAAAATCTAATGTATATGTAAGTTAAAAGTCATATCGGAAAACAAAATTTTATTAGTTAGCTTTAACTCTAGCATAGTTTTCAGTACTAAATGTGAAATTATTTAGACACTTATTTGATACAATACTTTTAGACGCACACTGTATATTGTTTTCATAAAAAGTGCAAAAGTCATTTAATACTACTCAGAGATATATTTCTTAAAAAGTAATTTATTAATGCTAATGGCTTTGAATACGAATTTTGTAAGAGTTACGGT
Source organism: Protaetia brevitarsis (assembly GCA_004143645.1). Lineage (NCBI taxonomy): Eukaryota > Metazoa > Arthropoda > Insecta > Coleoptera > Scarabaeidae > Protaetia > Protaetia brevitarsis. Next base: position 30,043 of record RXPK01002657.1, on the reverse strand, counting down.
AAAGCTTACGTAATTAATATAGTCCACAAGTTAACGATATTGACCATCTTCCGCATACCTCTACGGGGTTAAACGAACGTATAAAAGCTATTTAGTTATGTAATACATATTTAAACAAGGTGGCCGGGAAGGAGATATTGTGTTTGTGGCCTACATTCTCTTATAAATATAAAAAATATTTTGCATATTATATTGCAGATATTATAATCTAAGATTTATTGTATAAGTGACGGGTAACGTATTTTATATTTACTTTTTAATTAAGTACTTTATCAAGCTGGATAATGCATATTTCTTTCAATGTTTATTGTTTGTTTTGTGAAGAGATATGTAGGCAGCGCTTGACATAAATAAAAGAAATCGAGGAAATTTCCGCATTCACCTACACTTTTACTAATTAAGGTAGGTGTAGTTATATAAGAAGTAATTCTTTTAAAATTATATTCATAACAAATACATCAAAAAATTTATTTATTTTTGTTAATTTATTTATTATAGAACAGCAGAAAGTCTGCTAATTCAGGATAAATTTAATTATTTTATTAAAAATAAATAATAAAAGATAAGGGAGAAATGATAAAGAAAACCTAGAAAATTAGAAGTTATTTCTTACATAATTTTTTAACTTAATATTGAAAAAGGCACATTGGAAGATAATTGGAGAGACGGTATAGTGGTGTGTAATATGCCAGTCTTTATACGCCGCTTTCCAGAGAAAATCCAGTTACTGGAAAAATCTCCAGGGAATGAGGCAAAGTAAAATTCTTCTGGGAACTTATAACCAGAAGAGGTTTACAGAATGCATCAACCTGAGTAAGAACAACGTTCGCATATTAACAGGAATACTTTCAGGCCATTGTAGACTGAAAGGACATCTGAGTAAGTTTGGTTTGGAAAGGGAATCCGAATGTAGATTTTGTGGGGAATAGGATGAAACACCCATCCACCTCCTCTCAAACTGCGTAGCACTGTTTGGTTTTTGGCTGCCCCCACTTGCCGCACCATTTGGGCTCCGTACGTTATCATAGGTCTAATTACCCTTGTGTATAATCAGAGAGTCATCTCGCGGCTAAGTCCCCAATTCCTTCCATACAGCTTCCTGTATCTGCCTAAGGCGATAGTAGCTATGTTGGTTGTTTTTTGAATATGTGGGTTCCATGTATGTCTTTGATCAAATCATACCCGCAGGTGTTTCGCCTCTTTGACATATTTCACCTCCTATCACTAGTGATTGTAGGTCTTCTACCGTTCTTTTTCTCGTGAACCTGGCAACTTGTGTTTTCTGAGCATTGACTGATATAGTCGCTCTTGTTTACACTATTTGTCAATGCGGTTTGCATGCGGTCCACCAGAACCTTGGGAAACTTCCCTTTAACGACTATTGAAAATCGGTTCTTATTCCAGTTTACAGGTCTTTAATAATACTATTGCACAATCTCATTCTGCTAAGTTATTGGGAGTTACTTTAGCTTCCTCACTTGGAAGGACCATTGCGAGTCTTTAGTTTCTAAATTAAATACCTTAATTTTTTCAATTGCTAAGTGCATACTTAATTCTAGTTACAACTGCTATATGGAATTCTTCTTTGGGGCTCCAGCTCGTCGGCCAATGAAGTCTTCATTAAACAGAAAGCAGCAATAACATGTATTGCCGGCATTAATCAATTAACATCCTGCAGAAATCATTTCATCTCATTGAAGATATTAACTTTATTTGAATTGTATATTTTAGAAGCTGCTATTTACATTCATAAACATAAACATAAAATTTCAGTTGCTAATAATCCACAGCATTCTTACAGTATAAGAGATCCTAAACTGCACTTAATGAAGCACAATTTAAAATTAACAGCTGATTGTATTGATAATCTTGGAATAAAAATTTAGAACCACCTTCCTGATATTTGGAAGGAATATAATACAAATAAATTTAAGAAAACCTTAAAAACTTGGTTGTCAACTAAGTGTTTTTATTCAATTAATGAGTACTCGGATTACTGTTTTTGAACTATATTTATTTTAATTTTTGTCATTTCAATTTTTGCTTTAGTTCTTTTGTATATTTATTTCGATTTTCTTTTGTAATCTCATGTACTACATTGTTTATTTGTATTTTTCTATTTTGTATGCCCCCTCCCACCTTTTCCTTTTGACCTATTTCAAACTTTAGTCCATGAAATAAAGTTTATTATTATTGTAAGATCATCCGCATACCCCAGGCAATGAAATCCCTTTCCGGTCAGCTTCCGAATTAGGTCGTCCACTAGGGTGGCCCACAACAAGGCAGATAAAACTCCACCATGCGGGCATTCCCTCCCGCCCCCGCTTTGATGGTAGCCTCACCAATTGTGGATGTGATTATCCTTGTTTCTAGGTTGGCTCTTTTCTCCGTAAAGCTTCGATAATTGAATTTGTGGTAGCACTGTTAAATGCTCTCTCGATGTCCAGGAAAGTCGTCATGGCTATCTCTTCGTCTTTTATTGACTTTGTAGTTAACCTATTGAGGTCACCTAATGCGACTTTTGTAGACTTTCCAGGTTGATATGCATCTTGTCCATCACTAAGTGGCTGTTCTCTCAGCGCGGTATCTCTTATGTACCTATACACCAACCACCAACTTTTCAAGGGTTTTGAGTAGAAAGAATAGGCTTATTGGTTTGTATGGATACTTACCCTATCTTAGGTAGGTATACTACCCTCACCTTTTGCCATGCAGTTGGAACATATCCCAGGCTATACATGCTCTGAAGATTTTAACAAGATGTGCTGTCAATACTTCTATCCCCTTCTGAGCGGTTTACTACATACTTCAATCTTTTCATGGCTCCCGCATTAGTAGAAAGCTGGCCAGTTTGAACTATATATGTTTGGGTAATTTTAGGCTATAGGTTTGGCCCATGGAAATGCTTTTGTCAAGGAACATTGATTGTTGTTAGAGCAGAATGGTAGATTTTGAGTTTTTTTCTATATGTATTTACCTGTTTTTTCTTTTTTTTCGTAGATCCCTTTCTAATTTTCTCCTTAAGAAAACATGTCGTTTACAAGTAGACACATTTTAACATTTTTGGCATTAATGGAGATATCGTGTAAATAAACATACAGCAGAAGAACTAAAATAAAATCCTAAATTACCTACCGGGGAACACCGGCAGCTGTCAATTGTTTGAAACTCTACAAACGGAAAGAGTATTATGATAGAACTACTACTAAAATTTTTGTTTCTGTCCAATCGCCCAGTTTAGGGGTAAGTTCCCTCCAAAGTGTGGGCGATTTTTAAATTTTTTGGAAAATCTCCGAAATTATATCAGGTATTACAAAATTCTTTAACCTAATCTGCAGCAGATTACATGGTCCAAAAGATGACGTACTCTTGTCCGTGTACTTATTGTTTATTTGAGTCTTCTTGGTATGCGGACGTTTGTAAGTTCGAAAGTATTAATTATAAATTAAAATTTGTGTATAAACTTTAATTTAGGGGATTTTTTTGTTGGGGAAATGAAATGAATTTACGTACTAAGTGGTGGCCTCTCTCATAAGAGGACTACCACCTAAAACACCCTCTCCTCCCTCCCCCCGTCTCCTAGACACCAGCCCGGAACCACTTATCACATTACTTCGGGCTGGGTCTCTTTATTTGGCCGTAAAGGGACCGCACGCCAAATTACGGATCAAAAGGGAAACACCAAACACATACGAACAATCCGTAGGACATGGTGCACATACTGCGTGAAGCTCATCCAGTAGTCCTCGCTTTCCATCATTTTCTTGATGATTGAATCTGGTGAGAGTGTACCAATTGCAATCTCTACCAGTTCTCTCTGCTCTGCTGAGCTCCGGCATATAAAAAAGGTATGTTGGGCATCATCGGCTTCACCGGTACAGTATAGGCATTCGTCAGAATCCGTTTTACCTACACGGTGTAGGTAGGATCTGAAGTAGCCATGGCCAGTCAGAAATTGTGTGAGGTAGAAGTCCAGAGGAATCAGAAAATATCAGAAAAATTACTGACCTCAATAACAAGTGTTAACATTGAGGAAAATAACGAAGTACCATGCTTCTTATTGTGCAATTAGGTGCGCAGATGATAGTGTTTACAACAACCTCAATTAAGAAAAATAGTAAAATTAACTTAATTGTGAAAACATTTACAAGGCATTTCAGCTTGATGCAAATGCTTGAATATTAATTGATATAGGAACGAATATGTTGCGAAAGCATTTACCTGAATGTTTCGTAATAACCGGATGATAGTTAATGACAAACTTTGATTATAGGCCTTTATAGCTGGCAAGTGACCTTCGTCATGTCGCTAATGATGTATTTTTAAATTTTTATCGGTAACAAAATGCAACCTCGCGTAGGACATGCATTTTTACTGTAAAATGTCCTTAGAAATAAAGAGCTTCAAAGAGGAATCCCAGGTACCATCTAGACGATATGTTCCCAATTTGTTTGGTAAAGTCTTTACGTAAATAATAGATAGATTACCACTTAAGCCGAATATATAGAATCTCAGTTTCACATATAGAGGTCAACAACTCTATGGTACATTCCGGAAAGCCATGAAACAAAAACATGTCTGTGTAACAATCTTGAGTAATTAGGAAGCACATACCGTAGTAAAAATTAGTAACACCTTAATATGTCTGTTTAGATAGATAATGATAGATCGATCTCTACAATTAGTAAAATTTATAACACCGATATAAGGCGTAAACTAGAATGTTGGGGCTTACCATTTTTATAGAAATTGTGCCAATTGAATGCAAAGGAGGATCACAAAATTTGATTCAAAAATTTAGACGTGTTTTATGACTTAGAGTTAACTAACAGGAAATACCAATAAACTTTAGCCTCTCTTTAGGTAGATATGTTAGAGAAGTTACTAAAGTATTAAAAGAATGTAGTAATCTTATAGATAAGGGGTTAAGTTTTAAACTTAAAATTAATAATCCTAAGATACCACATATGTACTGTTTCCTAAAGTTCATAAACCAGGCAATTTATATAGACCTATTGTTTCTAATATTGACTCTCCCCACTTATGCAATTTCTAAATGGTTAGTACAAGAGTTTAATCGACTTAAATTTGAAATAGATTTTTCCATAAAAAACACAAAAGAACTTATTAGATAAACTCTACAATTTTCAATCCTCTGGAGATAAATTAATATCTTTTGATGTAACATCTCTGTTTCCAAATTTTCCTATTGACATAACTTTGCAAAATCTTGAATCTTTGCTAATTTTTAACAACGTTGCTTTTGATAAAATTCTTAAATACATTAAATTAACGAAACTGTGTATGAAACAAAATATCTTTAGCTTTAATAATAAGTTTTATAAACAAACATTTGGAACTGCAATGGGCAACCCACTTTCTCCTTTTTTAGCAAACCTCTTCCTAAATTATTTTGAAAAAGATATTATAAGTAAATTTCCTTCTTTCCCTAAATTGTGGATTAGATATATAGATGATATTCTTGCTTAACACCACTTGATTTTGATATAGATATTTGCCTTAATTTCATTAATAATCAATATCCATCAATAAAATTTACGTTTGAAATTGAGAATCAACACAGTTTACCATTTCTTGATTTATTAATTATGATCCAAGATAATACATTCCACTTTAATATACATAGAAAAGCCACACACACAAACAATTGAAGACACGAGTGGATGAAGGTGTTATGTTACAAAATCAAACTTTTTCAGAAATTAAGTTTTTTTATGTAATTTTTCTCAAAAGTAGTGTAACATAACTCCTTCATACATTCACAAGACTCGAGTGTTCTTGAATTTCTGGAATTTTCGATGGTGCTATGTGAAAGATGGGAACAAAACACATTGATTCATGCAAAAAAGACAGTTTTTAAAATGCGACATAGCACCTTCATCCACTCGCATCTTCAATTATATACACAACTTATCTTATACGAGCTATAAATAAAAATACACAACATTATTTTTCTTAATAACTAGATTATTGAACATACCGCTTTCAGAAGATAATTTTAAAAAAGAATTACTATCATATAGTAGAAATTAATGGTTACAAGAAAAGTGTGATAGATAAAATTAAAAATAAGTTAGAAAATAAGAGGTTATTAAGAAATGTAACTACACTTATTCCAGAGAAAATAGTGGAGAAAAAGTTTTGCAGATTTAACTTTAATAAATTATGGGTTAACCAGATATTAAACCTGTGTAAAAAATACACTCTTAGTCCGGTTTTTCAAAATTCTAATACTTTAAAAAATAAATTAAAATTTAATATTGAAATTATTGATTTTAAAAAATGTTCTGGGATTTATAAGAACAAATGCGGTGTTTGTAATAAAGTATATATAGGTCAAACAAAGAGGAATGCGGAGATTAGATTTAAAGAGCATTTATATCATATTAAGAATCACAATGCCGATAAATCCGCTTTGGCGTATCATTTTGTTAATACAGGACACACTTTTTCAATTGATGATTTAGAGTTAATTAATTCTTCAAATTGTAAGAATCTTAATATGTGGGAAGCTATTTATATGAAAAAACATATTAATAGCTTACTCAATACTGATTTAACCCCCTTAAATATTTAGAATTTATTGAATATAGTAGTCCTGATGATTAATTTTTGTAACCTAGGATATACTTACTATATTTACGCATTTGGTATTTGACAATACACTTGTATGTACACCTGAAGATGTTAGTATAGCTAATGAATTGTACATTGTGTTTTGAAGATTAAATAATTTGTGAGACTGAAGTTTATTGGTATTTCCTGTTAGTTATCAGTATACCTCATAGTGCTCGATTTACCTTAACTCCTTGAAACTAGTCAAAGAATCATTTTTAAATTATCTAGAAAAAATGTCAAACAAATTTGTACCAATAGACTGCACTGTGAGAAGTAACAATGCTAAATTCGGCCATACTTCTTGGCTACAACTTTTAATCTACTGTGGAAAATGAACAAATTGTGATACAATGCTGGAACTCATTAATTGTGAGGAGACGTATATGGTTTCTTGATCGATAACGAATTTTAAGCAAGACACTCTGTATAGTTCATGCTTATGCAAAAACATTGGAGTAAAAGTGGATATTTTTATAATGATTAGTTGAGATCGTAACGTAACGTAAAAGAAATAACCAAGGTTAGCAAGAAGGGCTCCAAATATTGTGTACGTTTAGAAAGTTGGGACTTCATGACTAGGTTACTGACTTTCATAGAAAGATATTTACTTAAATCTTATTTTTTTTATTTATAGGAGAAAAAATAAACTTCAAAACTATCCCTAACTGTATATAAAAAATTATATTCAATTAACATTCCAATGCACCAAATGTAATTTGACAAAATAACGTGAAAGTAAGTTGAACTTAAATTAATTTTTTTGACTGAGCCATTCTCTCACTAACTATTAACAAAATTTGCGCCAACAATCCCTCGTATTTATGCAGTATTCGCGTACTTTTACTGTAGCAATCAATAAACAACCTCCAGACTCTATTGTGTTATAACGTTGAACTATTTCACGAAGTTTTGAATACCTAGTTCAATGTTAATATTTACAAACAACTTTCTACACATTTTATGCGTTATGGGTGTGGTCTAGCGCATTTCTTTCACTAGTTATTTACTATTATTTTCCTTTAAGGAACAACACGCGATTCGGAGCGTTCGGAATTGGCCGACTACTGTTGAAAAATTATAATTAATAGCCGTGCTCTCTCGTCGCGTGGCAGAATAGATCACAATTTTGTTAACCTTCGAAAGTAAATATTCGTGAGAGAAATTTTGTTTGGATTTACGCGTAAAAAAGGCGATCGATAAATGAAAGTAAATTATTTTGAAATTATTTGAAACATTTTTAATTTATAGGAAGCGATCCAATAATGCCAATGGACATTCAACGTATTTAAATCGACTTTCCTATGTTCGAATATTCATGGTCAATGTCAATAAAATGGAAATTAATTTGCTATTTACATAAATAAACACTGTATATATGTCTAGTGCGTGTTGCAATTTGAAGCTCTATAAAAATAGTTAAATTATATATGGTAAGTATATGATTTATTTTGTGCTCAAAATCTGCAATTACTTAATATTCATTATCAAACTTTTACGTTTTAGTTAAATGATTGCAGGTATGAGGTTTCCAATATTGGCTGTGTGTCGCCAAAGAATTTGATGTCACACGATCATGCAAGAGAACGGCTTTAGTGAAATTGTGTTTTATGTAGTGCTGGGCTAAGTGTGAAGGATAAAATATCATTTTCTACAAGAAAGTGGTCTAAGTTTGGCCTGCTACACACAATTGATTGACATCTTTTAAACACCTTTTTTTATTTAATAACTAAAATTAATGCAGCGGTTTTGCGATAAGAGTGGTAGATCTTACTTGGCATTCAAGAAAGTCATGTAAGCACAGAATTAGACAAATGGGTGAATATTGAATGAAGTCATGACAACTATAAATAAAATAATACTAAGATAAAAAAATAGTTTAAAGTTCAATACTGGAGGATATTGAAGAAGTCGAGATAATCTAATCAGAATGAAAAAAATAAATATTGAATTTGTAATTCATATGCCAACTGGTAATAACAGTTTCTTTTATTTTTAATGCAAAATAGACCTCAAAGTATTTCTTCTAATTCCTTTGAACTACAGTGAAAAATAAAGAGAAATGACAACAGCAATTTTTCTTTGTTATCCAGGGGTTTTGTTTTTGAGAACAATTCGCCATGTTCTTACGTGACTTTGTTTCAGTATGCTGCCAAAATATCATGTGTATACAAGTAGGAGCGCGTTCAATTATGACCCGGAAGGTCATTGACCTTATGTCTATTATAATGGAAATTTGTAAGATTTGGTTTTCAGCTTTAAGTTTTAAGCAGCACACAAGAAAATCATACATAAAAACATGCAACGTAAAACGCATATATATATCCCTACAAATTTAGACACAATTTCGATGACGATAAGTTACAAACAAACTTAAAAATGTTAACAAATTCAGCGATACAAAAATTTGTAGTCTGCGCACAAATCTTGTGATGGCCTGTTGTAACTTTTGTTTATACTGTGACTACAATTATAGCGCGCTTAGTATGGTATTAAAAATTTTAAGAAACACACTTTAAAATATAAATAAATGACAATATTATTCTTTTAATTAGCTTTTTTTATCAGTTTTTAATTTGGATCAGCTGTTCGATATTGTGAAGTTATTGAATAGTTAATAGCTGTAGTGCGATTGAAGTAGCACATCGGTATTTAGAATTGTAAAAACAAAAATGCCAAAACGATACTAAAATAATAATATAAATAAAAACTAAATAAGATTAGTATTACTAAAATACCAAAATAATAACAATGATAACTACCACTCTTATATTACTTAAATTTTATCGAATTCGTGGGCTACAATATTTTATTTATTTAATTCTGGTCAGGTAAAGTCAAGTAATAAACAGGTGTTTATTTGACAATGATGATGGTCGAGCGGTGGGGCGTCGGCGTTGGTGAGGAGTTTCTGAACCCAGAGTTACAAACCGGGGGTTTACCTGTAAAGAAAAGCCACCTGAGCACTCCGGTCATCTTTAATTAAAGCAAATAGCCGGTTACACAGTTAAATGTTAGGTTACAACCCTAACAAACTCGGTTCTCCCGAGAATACAATCTTTCTCATGTTCGTTTCACCCATACTTCGCTATATCCTTGTGATTCGGGAGCTCGTGAGGCGCGAACCCCCGCGATTCACAGAAGGTGCATGCGAAACCGGCCCGGCGGCTTCCCCGTGCCCTTATTTTTACGACCCCCGGGTCGCCCAGCGCCTGCGGTCAACTGTGCCGTGCGGATCCCCCACTTCACAAAGCGTGCCCCGCAAGGACGACTAGCTTTTCCTAACAAAAGCCCTTAACTTCAGCATGCTTAACGTTACCCAGGCTACTCCGCAAATCTAATTTCTTACTCTACCTTATACTAAAATAACAGGAATGCTCTGTGATTAAACTCACCTTTAAACGGGCCACAAACCTACAATCACTACACAAGTAATTGTTTTATTTCTACCGTTTCACAGAACCAACTGTACCGCGACTAATTCGGCACTGTAAAGTATTTTATCGGAATTTCACCGTCTCAGCGTTTTGTTTATTTGACTAGTTGTCGCCCCATAGCCCTTAGGGTTTCGTTAAAGAAACGGCTGTCGACACCGATATCAAATTTCAGGCCTCGTCCGTCGACTTATCAGAATGTTTATACAAAGTATATACAGGTTCTTTCCGTAAAAATCGGGAATAGTTTAATACTTTTTCTACACAAAAGGTAGACGGTACAAACAAATTATTGCAAAGGGAAAATATTTCTTACAGAATGCTGACGCTCAATCTATAAACTTACAGATGTATTCATAGCTTTCTTCCTTCAAACAGTAGTTGCGATGCTACGACAAGAAAAGAACTCACCACACGAGATTTTATTAATACGAAACAAATTGCTTCGGATATGTGTGGATTGCCATCCGGTTGAGAAGGGAAATTCATGTGTTCCCGAAACAATTGTATCCAATTTAGTTTCGTGTAGCGCGGAGTGATCGGATATTTTGTGTGTCTAAAGAAAAGATCTTCAAATAATGATGGAGAAAAGCAAAGGTACAAGGAGAGATACAGTCAAATAGTTCTTAATACTCCAAAAACTTGAATTCACAAAGCATAGAAGAAGTATGCTAGTAAAGACAGGAAAACTGTTCAGGCGAAACTAGAATTAGTGACTATTTTGTCAGTCTGTTCAATTTAAGAGAAGAAAATAAAAAATTTTAACTCGTATGGCAATGAATTAATATTCGACCATTAAGTTACTGTGGAGTCATATATTGTGAGCTTCTTTTTCTATGTAAAATTTGGTATTTGACTATATGCTATAATGCTGCACAAATAATGAAATGTTAAGACTTCTGAGGAAGCATTATTTGATTACAAGTTTGGTCACGACGGCCTTCTCAATTTTTTAGCAAGGAAACTATTAATTTTTCCAAATAAACATGAGCTTGTGGTATCAAATTAAAATAAAATAAATTCGTGGAACACCAAAAATTTACAAAAATGAATACAAAAAGCAAGCACAATGCTACTATTCATCCAACCTGAGGTGATTAATAAAATAAAAATAAAACAGCAAACTAGAAAACCAAAAATGAACTCTTTAAAATTATAATGAGGGAATTAAAACTAAAATCTATCTTTCTGCACGAAATAATAAATGATCTTATATCTAAAATGTGTACACAACAATATAATAACAATTATTATTCAGCGGGTTGACGCGTTCCTTGATGGACGGAATAAAATTCAATATAAGCGAAACAAATCAAAAGTATTAACAAAATGGCAGCAAACAATATAAAATTACATGTACTCACGCGCTAACATCTACCGAGGAACTGCTTCATACAATTCACCAGTCGTTTTTGTAACAACAGCAGCTGCGTGCAAAGCAACGCACAAAAACTATATGCCAACATCCAAAAGAATAAACAATGAACCAAACTAGCGAGCGCTAGGCATTTAAATAAATGAAATTAATATAAAACAACTGAACACTTAACTAAATAAATCATACAATCAATTCATTAACTAAATCTTATATAAAATAAACATTTACATCTGTGAAAACTGTCCTGAAACATTGACAAAGGCTGATCGGAGTAAACATGACAACAGCTGAATTTGCGAAAACCGGGGTGCCAGTCCACAGCAGTATGTATTATGCGTTTATCGTAATAATACTTTTAGGCTAATCGTTTTGGTTATACCTATTTTATATTTAATAAGATTTTTGTCGTTAAATACAAAAAGATATTTTTGTAGAATTTTTACTTCAAAGGATAAAACTATTAATAGAACGTCTCTAAACTCAACATATGAATCAATCATCGGTCATTTGCATTACTGCATGTGGTATTAACAGAAGAATCCTTAGGTGAATTTATAGTGATCCCTACCGTACAACTAGAAGTTGTTTGGTAAATAGATGAGTCATTTTTCATATTTGCTTCTTCTTATTTTTTATTTTTACAGTATTTTACAGATTGTGACAATTACTTATCTCCATTGCCATACCGCAACGACAGTAATATCCATAAAATGATTTTTAACAACTATTTACAATACACGTCGCTAAAGATTTAATGACAAAGAGAGGCAACATATCTAACAGAAAATTCGAGGTGGAATTCACGGAGTAAGAAATTGATTTCGTTCACAGACGGATTAAAAACCGAGAACGGGACTGAAGCTGGAATCTATGGTAAGGTGTGAGAAACACAATTGTCACCCTTTCTCTAAGAAAATATGCCACGGTCTTTCAGACAGAGGCGTATGCAATATTGCATTGTGCAATTGAAATCAATTAGAGGGTTTATAAAAACAAACGTATCTATATTGCAGCAGGCAGCCAGTCTACATGCTGAGAGTTTTAGTGAACCCCAAAATACAATAAAAACTGGTTTGGGAAAGTATTCTAGAACAGAATAGCCGAATAAGTTGCAATAAAGTTATTTTGCAACTGTAATTCCGTACGTAAAAGGCCTATCGGAAAACATCAGGAGAATAGGCAACAACTACAAGGTTAAAACAGCAACAGGAACGACGAACACAAACAGATCAACCCTAACCAAAATAAAGCCGGACAACGCGAATCAGAGAATGAAAGAATGTATATACCGAGTACCGTGTGAATGTGGAAGACCATACATCGAAGAAACAGGTAGACTCCTGCAAGTCAGAATTAAAGAACATCAAAAAATTGGTTCGACTGAGAGCAACGGATAAATCTAGCTTGGCTTAATATGCTTAGAAAGAAGATCACAGGATTGAATGGGACGAAGCGACAATCATGGCAGAAGAGGGAAACTTCACAAAAAGGAAATTGAAAAGAAGCAGCATACATGCCATAACACCAAATGCAATAAGCACACCAAGCCTTGAAATCAAAGATGTCTAGTTACCAATGATTAGGAATAGCTTAAGCAGAAGACTGTCAACCACGATGCCAGAGACAGAATAATAATAACTACTACGCATGCAAAATTGCAAAAATATAGGTTGTATGATTGATTGAATGGTTAAGTATTAGATTAGTAAATATTCGGCATTTCGAGACTGAGTTCGAATCTCCCACAAGACAGAAAAAAATGATTCTCGTTTATATTTGTCAAATTACTTGCAAATAATGAGTTTGGCCCACTTCAGGGCTATCCTGGATGACGGCAGTAGACGAACTGCCGAAACGCCGAATCATCAAAATCCTACAAACGATGGAAATAGCCCAAATAACAACTCAAGTATTCATCCGTAGTCAACAATCTCTCGTCATGAATTGAAAGGATAGCTATAGAAAATTGGGATCAACACTGGAGATATCGGCTGCAGACTGTGTAATGGGATGACAGAGAACGCTTACCACATTCTGTGTGCATGCTAGGCTCTGGACGTAAAAAGACAGGCAATTTTTAGCAAGCCAAAAATTAACCCAAGCCTGCACAGATGAGTGCATGGTATTAGGATACTGGAATGACTGCTATAATTTAATGTGTAAGAGAAATGGGAGATCAAATGTATAAAAGCCAAGAGGCTGCAGTGTTTTTGGGGATTTTAGATTAGACGGCTCCCACAAAAAAAATAATTAAAAAGATTTTTAAGATTTGGGCTTGCATTGTATTTATAGTACCATTTGTTGTACATACTGGAACTATAGCATATATAGTGATTTTCATAGATTATTGTCTTTAAATTGATTAAAAATTGTTTTTTTATACCATGTTTACTATAGAAAATTTTGAGATTTACTGCAACCTATGCACAAGTATCAAAATTCCTGAAAAGATAATAAGCAATGACGTGCCAAAACTCTTATATTAATACAATACACATTTCTTTACTGATCATTTAAAAATGTTTTTCTTTTGATAAGGAATTTTAGTTCTTTTGCGTACCTGACATCCATAATAAATTATAATTACATAACTATATTTCCTACATTTAAAATCGTAAACATAGTTTTGAAGGCAAGACGATCTTGGCGCCGCAGAAAAATGTATTTGCCAAAGAATAATTATATGTTGCATAAGAAGAAAGTGAAAGATACCACACTTTTACATTAAGTGATTGGAATGCCGACAAAAAAAAACAAAGAATTCACTTCACCTCTGTAAAAGTTTGGCTAACTATTTCATTTGGCAACGAATTCGTATGCATTCACATGCATTAACATTGCTGCATTATTTGGTATATAAAGAATATTTGTACGAATTCTTTAGATATATTTTAATAATTTTAAATATTGTTATGTTGAATTTCACAATTATTTTTTTAAACAAGTACAAAAGTTAATTTACCGCTTAGATGTATAACTCTTTTTTTTACATAATCTTAAAGTTGGTAAATAATCCATTGCGCAAATGAGATCTAATACTTTTCCACGTTTACCAACGTGAGGTTTCATGGTCAGCCGGTTGATTTGATTCCTTCCTCGTCCGCTTACTTATCTCCTGACAATCTTTTCCTCAAATTGCGGGACGCAAGTGTTTGAAATCTACATCGACGCAACAATAGGAATGCGATTAGAATTTCTATTGTCGAAACGGCTTCCGCTTTTCTTTTAATTTATCGTTCGCGGAGTATCTAACGTACATATATATACGTGACTATGTTTGCAATAAAACATACCAAAATGTTACTTCCTTCGGTATTCAGATGTTTTATTACTTGAAATAATTGTTCAAATTGAAAGTGAATGATTCTGCTACTGCGTAAAGGGAAACTTGTTTTTATTACGTTTAAATATGTTTTTGCGTGATACTCGCTTTTTGCGAACCCTTTCAATTTTCAGTTGTAATAATTAGTATAATTTTTTCACTTTTCAAACGTGTTTACGTTGTAGGTTCTGTTGCTTTCTTTTCAAAAAGGTATAAGATTATAATGCATTATATACGTCTGCTACGTAGGAATCTGTTTGCTTAAGCACCTTTCTAGGTGCATTGTAAGAAAGAAAATAACAATTTATGGAAAGTTAACATTTGTTAATATTAGCTAATATTATAAAACATATGGTCATAATAAACATATGTCCACAAATTAACTGTTTACGAGATAACAGCGATTTTATCTCAATTGCAGAATAACTTTGCTTTAGCGGTTTTTATTAAGATGTTATTGCATTTTAACATAAAATAGATTATAACTAAAGAAGATGTTCAAAATGACGTCCTTCCATTTCAACACAGGATCTACATCTGCTTTCAAAGGAAGCGCGCACTCTTTCAAAAAACAAGGGTTTTTCTCGTATTATCTGGCAACAGTGTTCTATTCGTTGGCGCAACTCTGGAAGATCGTTTACCGGTGTTGCGTACACTAAACTTTTCAAATAACCCCAGATACTAAAGTCCAACGGGTTTAGATCGGGAGACATTGGAGGCCAAGCAATGGGACCTGCTCGCCCTATCCACCTCCCAGGAAATTCATTGTTAAGATGTGCCCTAACAGCACGCGTAAAGTGCGGCGGAGCTCCATTCTTGCATAAACCAGAGGTTCAGTCTTAGATTTATAGGTAAGTCATCCAAAAGTTCAGGTAAAGGATTTTCCAAGAACTCGAGGTATGCAGGACCTGTTAAGCGTTGTGGCAAAACAATCGGTCCTAATAACCGTTCCCCTATCATGCCTAACCAGATGTTTAGAGAGAAACGTTGCTGGTGCCTGGCTTCAACGGTAGCATGAGGATTCTCGTCACATCAAACGTGATTGTTGTGGAAATTAAATATTCCATTTTTAGTATAACCAGCTTCATCAGTGAAAAGGATGTTATCAGCGAAATCTGGCCGATCAGCAGCTGTTCACAAAAACCACTCACAGAAAGCCGTTCTCGCTTGATAATCCGGAGCAGTAAGGGCTTGTACCCGTTGGATATGGTAGGGGTATAGGAGTTGCTCATGAAGAGTTCTCCAAACAAGATTGCTGCTTACACCCACTTGAGTCGAAATTCTTCTAACACTAGTTTTGGGATTTTCATCAATAAAATTCAAAATTCGATCTTCTATCTGTGGAGTACGTGCTATTCTCTGTCGTCCAGTATCAAAAGACCGCTTCTCAAACGAACCAAAGTTTCTCTTAGTCGTTGAAACACCGTCTGAAACATCACATGCGAAAGCAGTTGGCGAGGAAACGTTTCAGCATAGAAGCGACGTGCTTGTAAAGAATTCCCATTAGCACGACCGTACATGAACACCATATCGCTCATTTCAGCATTAGAATACGCAACCATTGCAATTGCTACAAATTGCACAAAACGTCAAATTAAACTGTCATAAAACAATAGCTGATAAGCACCTGTTTACTGGGTTATGTTATATTCATGCACTACTAGGAACACTCGCTGTTATCTCGTAAACGGGTGATTTTTTTTTCAAAATCTACCTTAATTTTTAACAAAGAATCGCCCCTCAATTTTTTTGCACTGATTCATTTACACCCTGCATATATTTAATAGCTTGTCTTCATTACATAAAGCTTTTTGGTGAAATTAACTGCATTTCCTTTTCCTTGACCTTGACGATGATAGAATTTCCACACTAACCTTGACTTTCACTATTTCACACTTTCAAGATTTGCTTTGCAAAAATAATACTTAATCACGCAGGTACAAATTGGTGCAAGTGTAGGAAGTATATATTATTAATGCAATTATCCAACATTTCATTTAAGTCCAGTAGCACTTGAATAGAAATGGTATAGAAGCGTACAATAGTGATTATATATGTTATTAATATACACATTTATTCTGTAACACGTCTGCTTCTTCTTACTTGATCATTATTATATAAGATATTTTGTAAAAATCTTTTTACTAAAGCAAGATGCATATTAAGAGAAAGTGTGTTGGCATTCTTACTTCTAGTTGGTGATATATATTCATACGTTCTAGATTCTGATAAAATGTTAGACGAACATTTTATTGCTTTTCCTGCTGTTTATGAAACTGAAATATTGGCAAATTAAAGATACTCTTAGTTTAAATTTAGCTCTATCAATGGGAGGTAATGATAAGCAACGTTCTAAATGGATAAAACGATAAATAAGCAGAAAGCAAAATAACAATATTTCTCTACCAACTTTTCGGTTTGTATTAAATAAACATGATTATTACATAATTATAATGTTAGTTTCGATTGACGTGCGACACCATTACAATTTCCAACTTTCGAACAAGGTCATTGGTGGATAATCGATAAAGTGTCAGTCCGTTGCTTGCGATTTATTCATATTGCCTAGGAACATTTTATTTCCGGCGAAATTCTCCTTTATGCCTGCGTAATTTATTCCGAAATAGATTGGAAAGTGAATTTACACAAAGGCATACGACGGAATTTCACAGTCAAGCGACAATATACACGTTCGCGCGTGTTTCTCTGATAAATAATCAAAGCGTCGGACGTTTAATTAAGACTTACTTCTCTTATTGTGTGGCCGCTGACATGTGTACGGAACATGCCTACTTGCCTACCTGACTTCTTAATCGTTTCACCGTGGAAATCTTTAATGTTGATGGCACGTGTGATTACTCAGTTACGTAATTGGAACGAGAAGTGCTGTCATTAATTGAGAATGTGTGGCTCAATAATCGTACAGTAATTTTTAATGTTTACTATTACTTCCCGATATGTCAAACGCTACGATATGATTCGTTGCAATGGTGTATGGGAATGGAGAGGAACCATTTAGGATTGTTTTATAATAATAATAATAGCGCCTTTATTTCTATACAACAGTAATAACCAGCAAGCAAAAGTAAACAATAACAAGCAAATATAAGCAATAATAGTATTATTACCTATTATTGCTTATTATACTTATAAAACAATTTTCTCCAACATATTGCAGTATATTAATTATTATCAATGTAAAAGGTATTAAGTAAAGAGAAAAAAAAAGAGATAAAAGAGATTTTGGAATCTTTTCCATTAGGATATTGGTTCTCTTTCTAAACGAAGAAAAAATTATCAATGTCTTATATTCCATGTAAAGTGTATTATGAATAATATTAGAGCAAACTTGAGATGGAGATAATTTTGAACAAAATATTTTAATGAATAGAGTGGCCAACTTTCACCTGCGCGCCAGGTCAGCACTAAGTTTCATATATGTGTCGTTAACGTTTAACACAAATAATAAATATAGTGCCGGGAAAGAGCAAAATTATTTATTCATTTAACTATAAATATTATATATAAAACCCTTACCTTATTTAAGTAGCAGAAATGGTATAAGATTGCTGAAAGGTTTGTAGCATTAAGTGTTTCAAGAGTTTTCTCACTAAACCGCTTTGCTTATATTTGGAGAAAGACCGTTCAACATCTACGGATGTAACACACGCATAATTGAAATAATCTTTAACAGCAGAAAACGGAACAGATGCATCACCACCAATGTGTAGTACAATTTGTGCCAGCACAATAACTGTTTGCCACACATTGTACAAACTATTATAGCACCACCGTAATGTGAATCCTGAAATTCACCGGTATACTTTACTACATTATCAAACGATGGTCGTTTTTTGGGATTTTCCACTGCCGACATTGTATACACTTACAATGCGTAAAACGTTAAAAAAAACGCGAGTTGAGTGCGGTCCATGCAAGCAGACACGTCCGACCACTCTAGCCTGTGCGCGAATTTTCTAAGTTAGTTTTGTCCGCGTACTCAATTTGGGGATGCTTACAAAATATTTTAGGCCTGTTCAAACATGTAGTTCACAAACGGTTCGTGATCACGTGAACCAATCAGAGAACATATTGGAGAACTGAAATGCGTTGTCTGATTGGTTCACATAATCGTGAACAGTTCGCGAACTGCATGTTCGAACATACCTTTTATAGTAAAATAAATTTGTACTTTAAGATTTAAAAAATAAACCTGTGCCTACAGTAAGACAGTTATTGACACAATATTTTTATTTGTTGTACTTCCTCACTAAATTCTCTCGATTTATATTTAAAGTTTTTAAAGTATAGATATAACACCTGCAAAAAATGCTTCCTCTTCATGTATGAAGTTATCAGCGACTTTTTACATGAAGTCAGTTGTCTTGTAAAGATTTTCGCTTTTTGACTGGCCTGCTTCCAGGTGTTGCAATTCTTTAGGCGTGTAGTTTATAATCATATCCGCTAGTAGATAAATAATAATTTACAAATTTCGTTAAGTTAAAAAAAGGTAGATAAGTACAAAAATTTTAACATAACAAGTACTAGAATGTTTAATTAATATCCAGAATACACAACACTTAACTGTATACATAAAGGAAAATTGCTAATATATCAAAGTTTTTGTATAACTACAGTGATTTCTTCTGCTTATATTGGTTGTTGCGTTCTCCCATCATGATGGAAGTCCACCTACCCTGATATCATTTCTCCATTTCCCCCCTGTTATATTAATTAGATATCTCAAAGACAAATTCAACTGTAGTCGAATCTCTTCTTCCGACGATGACTTGAAATTGTTTTAGAATAACGTGTTCTAAGTAATATATCAATAGGTTAAATTCTTTTATTAGCTCTGTCTTGCAGCCAAGTTAGTTGCTTAAGCAGCTTTTCAGGCTGAAAAGATAAATTCATGATTCCAATAGGATGTGTAAAGGAAATACAGTTTATCTATATAAGATTTATTATACTACTCACAGTTAATGTAAGAATAAAACAAGATATATAAATAAAACGACTAGAAAGTTAATTAACATTTGCGGTTGGTTACAATATCCTGTCATGTCTAGCAAATATAATCAAATTTGGTTAGTTATCGTACTGTTTGATTAAATTTTAATTATAAATCAACAATGCTATTTTTTAAATATAATTAAGTAATTCTAAAAAAATATAGGTACACTGTGTATTTAAAAAAATATTAATTTGTGAAAAAAACACTGTCACTGCAATTAAATCATGAACAACACACAAATTTCGGGGCGGTATTGACCCAGTAATGAAACTGAAGAGGATAAAGAAAAAGCAGAAGATGGGTAATAAAGATTTACATGGACGAAAAACAATTAAAAGTCGTTTAGCTGTAATGGCTACCTTGTTTTGGACGGTGCTTGGCTGTTTGCTGATCTATCTTTATGAAAAGATATACACAAAATCCCTTTTTTAAGCCAGTGAATGATTTGGCTTAGAGATCGCTCTTTGTTACACATGGATCTCAGCCAGATCAGATGGTATTTGGACGGTATTATGAGTGTCTGACGTCAAGAAAGTAATATTTTAACTAATTTTTATTTAAAGTAAAAATATTATTGCATTTGGAGGTTACTTTTTACTGCTGTATTTCACATTTTTGAATTGTACCGTCTTCTTTTTATCCTCAGTAGTCTTGACTTCCGCCTCCCACTCTAGGTTTCTGCTTTTATTCCTTAGCGGTCTACACTGTAAAAAAAGTTGCAGTAAAATTACATGTAAAATCGTTGGTAACAAAGTTGCCTACAATTTTACAGGTAAATTTGCTTCATAAGGTAAAATTTCTACCATCTAGTGAATTTCACATGCTGATGTGTTTTTCAAAGATTTTACTGTAAAATTCGTATGTAATATTTATATGAACTCTATATTTACCGAACACAAGTAATTTTCATATGTATTTTTATAAAGAGAGCAAGTAACTTATCCAATTCTTTTATAGCACCTAATAGGTCATACTGAATCGCTCAACCAGGGATCAAGAATGGACACGCTTACGCGAAACCTGCGATTGTTTGTGACGTACATGATATCATTGAGCCAATAATAAGTTCGACAAACGAATAGAATTACCTACGCGCAAGATAAATAACCCAATAACCAATCACATTGCGGCGTATGAATTTCGTATTTTCCATATCTATAGTTTTACCCGAAAATTCAAGTAAAAATAAATAAATATAAAATATCCTCATATTTTGTACAGTAAAAATTATTAGTTTACTAGTGAAATTACTTTTAAAGTGCACTAAATACCCCAAAAAAATGTCAATTTTACACTTTTAAGTAAATTTTGAGAGTAAATACAAAATTGTACATGTTTTTTCCTGTATTTTCCTTTAGAATTTTTGTTACATCTTAAACTTACATGAAAAAGCTATAATTTTTACCGAAATTTCTTTTTCCATGTTAAATATCCTAGAAAAAACATGTAAAACAGAATTTACATGATTTATTGTGGTAAATTCACAACGTTATTACATGTAATATTCCTGATTTACCATGGCAAAATTACTGTAATTTTTTACAGTGTATATCTTAGATCTTTTAGTGTTACGGCGACGTGATCTCTGCTCGGTCCACGTACCTTCCTCCATTTTCCTTTGCCTTCTCAGTTTCCTGATTTGGGCCCCATTTGGTTGGTATTTGTATAATATCTTTAAGCGATCAGATTGATGACATTTTTCAATATACAATTAATATATATATTTTTTTATATTAGTAAGATAGTTTTTGTCTTATAGGGAAATTGCTCATGTCATTTGTTGAGGTTTTTGGCAAGTATAAAAGGATTTAGAGTACCCAAAGGAGACCAGAATAATAACAATACGTAATTCTTAATGACAGAACTAGTGATAATAAGAACTTGCTGGATAAGACTACAGATAGTATATAATGGGTTTCCAGTGTTTGCTTATGGGTAAATTTCTATTTAACATAGACATATCATTTTTTGAGAATTGTTTACAGAACGTTGACCATTGCATCCTATAGTATTCATCAAAATGTCTTCGCATTGTGCGTGAACTAATACAGAAGCAAATTCCCGCGCCGGCTAGGTTGGAAAGCTTTTCACTGAATTTCTTCCTTGCATAACCGACGTTTTTTATCTTGTGTAACTTCATCGGGCGCATTTGCGTGTGAAGCTGATATAGGAGAAATGCGGACGGTCCACCTAGTCATTCTCGTTCCGTTCACGGAGATCGATGTTTGTTTACTTTATACGTCCGAGTAGGTCAGTAACGTTTTAACCGTCCGATCGCGAGAACCTGCAGGTCGCCACCTCGCTATTATTATTGCTCCTTTCGCTTGATCGTTTGCACTACCGCACCAGCTACTATACGAAGCGTTACAGTTTCGCGCTTTCGCGAGTTTATGTTCGAGGTATTTGTAGTGGATTTTCGACTTCGGTGGGTTAATTGGATTTTCGAATAAATTGAGGTAAACTTTCAACATCTTTTTTTGTTTTAAATTATAGGGATTACGTAAAATGTGATTTTGAAATAACTCAAGATTGCAAATTTCACGCTTAATGCGGCACTAAATAGTAAAATATTTTGTAAGTATATAAAAATAGCGCTAAAAACATTTGATTTATTCAATATTCATATTTTACATTTAAAGTTAAATACGTATTAGCAGTAAGTTTAATAGAAATGCAAAATAAATAAGCGCTCAAAAATTAAAAAAAAATTAATAATGAAGTAAGAGAAAGAACCTATATTTTACGTAAGGCTTGTTTTACCCTTAAATTTATTGATTGTTATTGTTAATGATAATAATACAGATATGTTACTCATACCCATGTCAAAACAAGTTGTTTGCCATTACATTCTTTACATAAATTTTTTAAATTTTAAATTTTTTAAATTTTGGTCAATTTCCTTGAACATGGCCGTTCAACTCCCCATTATATACGAGATTGTATTTTTCTCCTTACCTTAAGATGTGTCACTAATTCATTCATGTATATCTATATACAATTCTTATTTCCTGTTATCGAATTTATGTTGAGGTTACATATTTTCTAATCATAAGTGAATTTGCGCGAGTATTTTTACCTCTTCATGATGGGGATTCGCTGTTAATTTTTTGTTCTTATATTAATCAAATCCATTGATTCCAGTTTTAATTTTTTTGGAATAGGAAATAATAATTTATGAGGTGGGTATTTTATAGAATTAAGCACGGAAAACTTTACCTTCGAATACTTTGCTTATTAGATCTGTTATAAGGGAATGAGCAGATTGTCGGCATTCCGCAAAAGTTGTATCTTCACACATTTATCTTCCTTCTTCTAGAAAATAGCTAGATGAATCAAGGCAGTCCGTTAGTATTAACTACTATACAAGTACAGTATATTTCATTAGGAGTTATAAGATTTGAAAATTCATTATTTTTGAAAGGTTTTAGCTAATTTACTAATATTATATCTACAAATATTTTCTATTTCGAACACGAAATTGCAATATAATTTGGAGTAAGCCATTAAACATGTGCAGAAGCACTAATTAATTGATTAAATGCAGAAAAATGCTGAAAAATTACATACAAATCTCACAATTGACAGACATGTATGTTTCATCTTTGCTAAGGCTATTCATTCATTCATTCATTCAAGTTAGGGTGGGCACTTGATGTCCGGGCATTTAAGCTTGGTGCTCATTGTACCATCCCTATTGATTCTCTTATTTCCACTCGAACAGCTTGGTGTTCTCTATAAAGTCCAGTATCTTGCCCAGTGGAAACTTGAGGACCTTCGAGGGCTCCAATAGATCTCTCCCGAAATATTTCTGCCTGAGTACCTTTAGTTCCTCACATGTGCAGATTACATGTAAACTCGTTTCCTCCTGTAGTTCGCATCTTCTACACCACGGTTCGCTTACACGGCCTGTGTTGTATAGATGCTTTTTCAGAGGGCAGTGTCCAGTTACCAACCCAGTCATGGTTTTAACTTCTTTCTTACTGCGCTTGAGTAGGTTATCAGAGAAACTACCATCCCTATCCCCTATCGGGGTTTGGGTATGGAGTTGACCTTCAGTCGACCTCCATTTCTTTGTACTTTCTTTATCTAACCAGGTCCAGATCTCCCTTCTTGCGGATTCCTTAGTAATCCCACATACGGGCTCTGGACCCATGAAGTGTCTCTTAGAGCCCTCCTTGGCTAGTTCATCAGCTATTACGTTGCCCTTTATATCCTCATGTCCCGGCACCCAAATCAGAGACACCTTGTTGTCTCGTGCCAGTGCATTGAGAGATTGTTTGCAGTCCCTAACTAGTTTTGACCTAGTTACAGGGTTTGAGACTGCCTTAATGACTGTCTGTCCTGGCTGACAGCCATTATATTAATTTTCTTCCTCATGTAGCCCCCTTTTGCAATCATTTCTGCACAGGCTGCAAGGGCGAACACCTCTGCCTGAAAGACCGTTGTATTTTTCCCCAGGCTTATGAATATCCTTTGATTAGGACTGGCCCACAAATATCGGCTCCTGTCCCCTGGCTGGATTTGGATCCATCCGTGTACCAGTTTTCGTTAGCAGTGATCTCACTACGTGCCTGGTCTCTGTTCGGTATGGAGATTTTCATCTTTTCACTGAAGATAATTTCGGGTACCATGCTGTCCGTGGGCATTTGTAGCAATGGCCCATCCAGCAACGTGCCCGTAGTATAAGTTGCTAAGGCTAATGATGTCGCCAAGTGACACTGACGAACCTTAGCAAAGACGAAACATGCATGTCTGTCAATTGTGACATCTGTATGCATTTTTTCGACATTTTTTTGCATTTCATTAGAAGTCCAGAAAAATAGGCTTTTCACGTGCGCCTATGGCAACTCAAAAGTGCAGTTGCAAAGTCAAGCAAGCACGGGAAAAGCATTTATGGATGTGTAATGAACGACTTTTTTCATTATACCTCTACGAAAACAAAATATAAGTCATAAAATACACCTACACGGAAAAACCAATTCGCTCAAGACAACAAAATAATTTCAAACAAATTTTATCATGAAAATTTAGTTAATCCAACAAAATATTTCGTTATTTCAAATAAATAAATATTTAACTCAATATTTACTTAACTTAAACAAAATTTGGTATTATCAAATACATAAATCGGTTTTTCAGTGTACAGATTTTTAGGAGCTTTTATTTGTAAACGTGAATCAATACATATTTAGCTATATCTTTAATTTTTACTAAATTAAATACTTATGCTACCGTTTGTATTATTGTAAATATTTAATCCTTTAGTAGCCGTTTCACTTTGTAGAAATGTAGTAGTTGAAGTTAAAGGTACTACTTAGTATGCCCGCATGAGAAAATTTTCCTATATGGGCGCACATGAAAAGGTATTTTGCGTACACTAAATATGTAACTAAAGCATTTTAAAGATGTATAATGAAAAATGACTTTTTTGCTGAGAGCTTTTCTACAATAAAAATTTTAGAATCAAATCAACAATTTGGCAATTCCGTGCGCATAAATAATTGGGTAAAAAATATTTTTTACCCAATTATAGTTTTCGATTGGTCATAAAAAAATAATAGACATAAAAAATTTAGCACTAATAAGTCCACACTAATTATCGAAGATCTGAATTCTTTGCTGACAAAGGATGGATAGCTGAAACTACATCAACATATTTTTTTAAGTCTTTATTATTATAACAATATTTCAGCAATGTATTTTTGCGTTCACCTGGGTAGAATTTAGAGAAAACAAATTGAAAGCCTCTTATTAAAGAATTCGAGGACATAATGTCAAGCAAGTTCAATAGAGAATCCTAAAAATTCCTGGAGAATATCCTATTGAACTTGCTTCATATTAAGTCCTCGTTTGAAGCGTTTTCAAAAAGCCGTCGGGTTGTCTTCCTGTCATTTGAACTACCATACATAGGTTTTGATGACAGCCTATCAAACCCAATTGCAAATGGAAACCATCTTAGATACTTGCTTTTTGGTTTCTTTATCTTTTACACAACACGTTTGTCAGTCAAAACGAACATTTCACGTTGGCTGATAAAGTAAGAGATAAAGATGCTGTAGCTTATCACCAAAGAAGAACACCGTTCCGGTTTTGGGCAAAAAATTGTTTTGTTTACTCTTCAGTTCTTTATTTATCTGATTTTTATCGCTTCAGTCGACCAATTTAATTTCTGTATGCTTGTTCGCTATGAGATATCGGCTATTTTTACGGGCTATAACGGTAGGCATACGCAATATATTCAAAGAGCAAACGAAACGGTTTTATACCGTGGGATTAGGAATTGTATATGTTGATATACGATCTTTATAAATGCTCCTCGTATCCCGACCACGCTATGCGCCTAGATAACGCTCCTTACTACTTATCACACTTATTCCAAAAGGAGCAGTGCCTAGCAGCAAGCTGGGACCTGACAAACGTTTTGATGCTGCCATATGAGCTACTACTCGTCGGTTCTGGAGCTAAGAACGGCAACTCGCTGGCACCCCTTGCTAAAGTAGCAGCTATTTCATTGGCTCTGATCCCAGAGTGACCTGGCGCCCATCTCAATGTAACATTTAGATGTTCCGCCAGCTGTTTAAGTTTTCTGTAGCACCCCAGTACCACCTCAGAGTGAAATCTGACAGCCTGCAAAGCTTTGAGAAAAGACTCCTATTTGGTTTGTGGATGTACGCTATTGCAGTTTCCCTGCTGCAGATATCCACGCTGTATCCCCCAGAGAAGCTGAAAACGGACGAGATCTTATCTGCCTTTACGCATAGTGGTACTGTCTGTTCGATGTAGTTGAAGATGCTGGTGTGGTCTCCGGCTTTACTGGAGAAGCCCTTGCATCCACTACACTTTACTCTGTAAGCCCCTAGGGTTGTTTCAGACCACAACAGCAACTGCAGCGGGGGAAGCCCAAGAATGGTCTCCATAGCAACCGTAGGCGTCGAGGACATGGCTCCCGTGATGCCCAAACAGGCAACACTGACTATTTCCTTTTAGTTAGTTTTAATTATGCCGGCTAATGTTATTACTTATAATAGTTAACAGTATCCCAAATAACCGAGTTTAATAGTTGCAGACACGTTTCGCTATTTGAGTGCAACCTATCCAGCAAAAAGGTTCGACTCCTAAAAATGAAGTCCGACCTCTTCTTCATGATATGGCTTTTTCACATCTCTCCCATAGAAAGCCAGCTTTGTTCCTTCTGCTTAGCTTTTTCAAATTTATGCACTCCCAGACCACTTTAGAACTGATTTTGTGTAAGCTTTATGGCTTAATGGCTGCTTCAATATCTAACATTATGATAATCAACATAAGATAATAAAAACAAAATGCGGTTAGCACTTCACAAATACTTCTATTAAATACTTGCAACCGGTTTCGTAAATACAAGTTATATCATCAGTTCCGAATTATTGTATCAGTGGAAGTTCCAGTCGAGAATTATAAAATGAGAAAACATAGTCAAAAATTGTAATTAAATTATGTGAAGTTAAACTAATTGAAGCATCTACTACTAGATACCTAAAAATAAATATTGCTAACTCAAGTTCTACTTTAACGTGCTATGTTAGTCCAAAATATAAATTTAAATAATTTTTATTTTACGTATTTAGTAGTAGGTACATGCTTGAATTAATTTTACTTCACTCAATTTAATTACAATTTTTGAGTATGTTTTATCATTTTACAATTCTCGATTGGTACTTCAACTTATACTTAATTCCAGTCTGATGATGTAATTTGTATTTACGAAACCGGTCGCAAGTATTTAATAGTAATTTTGTTTTAATTATCCTATGCTGATAATGACTTTACACAGAGTCAAGTCCAAATATTATGGTAATCCTTTGTCTTCAGTAGTTTCTATCAATATTGAACTAGAGGAATTTTTGGTAGTGCGTACTTCGAAGAATACTCCAGCATTTGCTCAAGCTTCCGTAGTATTTGGTTCAACGCTCATATACTCCTACTCGAACTTATAATTAATTTGAATAATGCAACCCAAATTTCTATCGAAAAACATTTCAACATATTTGGAAATATTTTTTGTCATAAGATTCTTTTTCACTTCGATTATCATATGAGGTTTCTATTTGCATTAGATGTATGTTATGGCAGTTATAGGAAGTTAAAGCTATTGATGGATTCCTAATTTAAAGATACATTTAAAATATGTGTTTGTTAATCACAGGTAAAGCTTTACAAACCAATCAAGTGAATCAAAAAAATTTATTGCTTCAACTTTCTATAGATTGAGAAAAAAGTCAATATTTATATAGCAAACAAATAAGTATTACACACATGTTGAATAATTACACCACACGTGGAAGATCTGATTCGTAGCTTTCTATATCTTTGTTACTTCCTGATACTGTTAGATTGTTTTGCATTTCTGATATATTTACGTATATTCAATATATATTAATATTGTGTACCCATTTTTATTAGTTTCTGCGCTTATATTCAAATAGAACAGTGTAATAGCTATACATTGTACTTTTACTCTTTACATCACCAAACTTTCGATAAACAATAAAAACAGGAGAAATTTGTCCAATATTAAACAGGTAAATGTTCAGTGAAATTCAAGGTGAATTAATATATAATTGTTTGTTTGTTTATTATGTTAACAAGATAGTAAATATTATTGCTACGAAGACCGGAAAATTAAGTACTACGATTTGTAAAACATCATTTATCAAGAGATGAAGCTGTTTAAAACGATTCATAATATGTGGAGTTTTTTTTTAATTAAATTAGTGCTACATTTTAATAGATAATTAATGGTTTTTTGATGATCTTTTAGTTTAAAGTGATTAAAAACGTTATATATGGATTAATTAAAAGTAAAGGTATTTGTGTAGTAACTAAGTTTTCTATACCAGATTTATTTTTAACTTAAATCACCGTCAAAATTCATATTTGTAAACTATACTAATATAGAATTTGTGCTAACTCTATGCAATATGCCTACGATGTTACACTTTCCTCTTGCGTAGTTTTATGAATTAATTAGAAAATTGCCGGGCTTAACAACTAATTTACTCTTACTTCCATGGTAATATCAGTGACTCAATAGCAAAAACGATATGCTAAAAAATATATTAAAAAGTATTTTTTCCAGGACTTTTTCTGCATGTTAAAAGTAATCGAATGTGTTATATTTCTGGTGACTACAAATATATTTATTGCGCAGATTAAATTATGAACAATTAAAATTAATTTAAAACTGCTACATTGAAATTGATTGTTGTATGTGCATTTATAATAGTTCGCTGTATTGTATAAATGTTAAACAGTAGATACTTTAAAAATAAGTTGTAGTAATGGCTACCATCCTCATAAGAATATACTAAAATACAATCTCTATGACAATTACTGCAGATCGATGTAATTGATCCTTGACCTTATCACTACGATGGATAAGATAAGTAATTAACTAGTAGTATCACCTTTCTAGGATAATTAGACACCCATCCCAGTGAACCAAATTCAAATTTCCCGCAATTATGTTTAGTGACTTCAACATTAAAGCATGAAATTACCTACGATTTTGTATTAGGTTGAATAGTTATTTTGAATACCTTTAAGTTGAAGTTACTAAATGTAATTGCGGGAAATTTGAAGTTGGTTTACTGGGATGAAATACACCCAACAGATGCAATCAGCAATGTGCCCTGAAAATGCTATCCATCCATCACTGGACTCTATTTCTTGCCGGGAATTTACTTTCTTTGGGATGTGGCCACGGTAGTCAAGGTACTCACCATTCTTAAGCCGAGTTTATATTGTGTTCACGAATTGTGGTATACGTACAAATGCGTGGTATAAGTTATAAGTTTTAATTATTGTTTAATCGGTTATGACTTATTTTCTATACATAGATTAGAGTAGATTAGGTTTGGGATGGCCTACGGACATGTTTCACCGTGACCGTTACAGATCTATTGTGATCCCCTTTTTCCTAGAAGACGCTCTCTAATTTTGCCCTCTTAATAAGGTCTATCATCTTTGAGAGCGGCTTCTTTGTGTAGCTGCTAGCTGTGGGTTCTCCACGCCCATTACTAGAAACCTTATCCTCGTCAGGCTTTCACATTGGCACAGCACATGTACTGGTGTTTCTTTGTTCTCTTGGCAGAATCTGCAGGTTGCGTCATCTGCCCAGGCCCTGTACATATTCCTATTTAGTCTACAGTGACCAATCAGCAGATCTACCATCATTTTGACATTTTGCCTGTCTCTGCCCCGGTGATTTTTGCCACCACTGC